>JADCRB010000028.1:6803611-7079625 GCA_021464245.1 Carallia brachiata | reverse complement strand
TCAGAATCCAAACGCAACATTAGTTAGCTGTTAGTTGGGTCACATTCTTCCCTTCTTCCAAAATGCTGTGGACCCACCTCCTCCTTATTTATTTCTTTGTGTTAGGTGGATATACTTTATTTCAATAACCAATTTATGTTCATCTCTTCGTAATGTTAGAAAAATCAAAGACGAGATATCTTCTCTTCGTTTTTTTTTTCCACACCTCGCAAAAGAGTTCTAATATTGGTTGGATATATTAAAATAAATACATCAACAACAAAGTCAACTAGCAAGCCTTTCTCTATAAATTTTTCTAAAATTTTTGTAACGCATTTCGGCCTGATTGACGCTAATTTGTTTTGAAAAATATTTAATGAAATTTTTTAAGTGAAATTAAAATAAAATTAAGTATTATAAATTATTATATAATTAAATTTTAAAAAATAAATAAATTATTAAATATTAATATTTTTAAAAATATTAATCATATAATAAAATTTGATTAATTTTTTAATTTGTTTGTCATTGGTTTCACGCTTTCTTTATTTCTTTCTTTTTTCTTTTATCTCGTGTAGCTTCTGATGTCCAAGCAATAGTCTTTTTCCGAGTCTTTTTTTTAAATTTTAGATTAAAAAAATTTTCTTAAACAAATAATAATAAAAATACAGTAAATATATAATAATTTAAATTATTAAATAATAAAAAATAAATTAAATTTAAAAAATAAAAAAAAATAAATTATTAAATACAATTAAATTATTTATTCATCTCTCTTATATATTATTAAGGATTAAGAATGTCCACATAATCTTATTCTTAAAAAACAAATATTGTCATCCCAAGTTTTTTTTATTTAAATTTAAACAATAAAGTTTTTAAATCTATTTTATTTATATATTTATTTATTTTTTGGCATGATGACGGCATGAAATACAACAACCCCTCTCTCATTCCTGTCACACAAAAATCTTTTCTCATAGATTCATTTACACGGACTTCACTTCCCAGTTCCCACTACTCATCATCCATCATCATCATCATCTGCTAAACTGTGCAAGCTTCCTTCAGATTCCTGCTAGTGCTGAACAAATTGTTGTCTCTCTCACCCATTTTTGTCCATCCAAATACACATTTGCACATAGTATAAACAACTCTCTTTCTCATTTTTGCTGTCCTTTTACCGCTTACCATAAATCACACCCCTGTTTTCTGCGCTACTGTGTACGCCATCTGCACCTACCAGTAGATTTCAACCTGTCTCTGTGATTCTGTCCATTAACGTCCTTCCATTTTTTGCTTCTTATTCATCACCTACCTTCAATTCTTATTTCTTCTACTATCTGCTTTTCCTTTTGCCTGCTTTTCTTTGCTGCTATCTTTGTCTTCCCGCCTAAGTCCGTGTATTTGTCCAACCATTCCAATTCGCATATTCTGTCTTGTCGACATATTTTTCTGTCAAAGTATTTCATATCAGTTTTCCAAAAAAAAAAAACAAAAAGAAGGTACAAAAAGCATAACAAAAGTCTAGGAAGTCGGAAGCAGAAAATGGCTTTGGAATGCATTCTTGCCATAGTTCCCACTGTTTTTGAGTACACCATTCGCCCTGTGATACGGCATGCCGGATATGCTTTTTGCTACGCAAGGAAGGTTGATGAGCTCAAGAATCAGGCTGAGAATCTGGTCGCTACAAGAGAGAGCTTGCAGAACTCTGTTCGTGCAGCTATAAGCAGAGGGGACGACATCCAGCCTAAAGTTGAAAAGTGGCTGACTGATACCGAGAATGCCATTAAAGAGGCTGGGGAGCTTACCCAACGCGAAGAAGAAGAAGCAAAGAAGAAGTGCTTTGCTGGGGGGATTCCCAACTTAAAGACCCACTATCGACTTGGCAGGCAAGCCACCAAGGAAGCTTTGGCCATTCAAGCTCTGGATAACGAAGGCAAATTTGATGCAAGTCAAATATCCTACCGTGTCGCTTCACAGCAGATAGTTTCTTCATCCGCTCACGGTTTTGAGGGCTTGCCTTCGAGAGCTTCCATTTTCAAAGATGTTATGGATGCTCTATCAGATCCCAATATCAACCTGATAGGTGTCTACGGCTTGGGCGGAACGGGTAAAACCACTCTGGCAAGGGAGGTCCATAGGCAAGCGATTGAGGGACAGTTGTACGATGTTGTGGCCATGGCAACTGTATCTCAAAAACCAGATCTCAAAGAGATTCAAGGGAGTATTGCAGACGTCCTAGGCTTGAAACTCGAGGAGGAGACCGTAGATGGAAGAGCAAGTCGACTCCATCAGAGGTTGATGAAAGAGAAAAAGTCCTTATAATTTTGGACAATCTTTCGGAAAAAATTGAATTGGAAAAATTGGGAATTCCATTAACCAACGAGAAATGGGTCAGGGGTGAAGGAGCTGACTCTGTAAGTGAAGGTCTTCAATTCAATTCTCAGTTAAAACCAATTGAACAGGAAGAAAAGGGGTGCAAAGTGTTAATGACCTCGAGAAATGGGCGTCTGTTAACCGATGAAATGGGAGTGCAGAAAGATTTCAAGCTTGATCTTATGACAGAAGAGGAGTCATGGTCTTTATTTGACAGAACGGTGGGTGGCCTAAAAAATCCAAGACTACGATCTATAGCTATTGAAGTGGCCAAAAAGTGCGGAGGTTTGCCTATTCTACTTGTCACGGTGGCAAGTGCTTTGAAGAATAAGGAGTTCGAAATATGGAAAGATGCTTTGAAGCGTCTTTCGACATTCAAGGATGAAGAAATAACATCAAAAGTTAGCTCTGCTATAGAGTTGAGTTATGATCATTTACCTGGTGAGGAAGTCAAATACTTTTTCTTGCTCTGTGGTCTATTTACGTATGGTAATATTTTTATCCTAGATTTGATGAAGTACAGCATGGGCCTGGGTCTACTCAAGCACATAGAATCGGTGGAAGACGCAAGAAATAGAATCCAGAAGTTAATCACAGACCTCAAAGCCTCATGCTTGTTGTCAGAGAGTGACATGGATGGATGGGTCAAAATCCATGATATCGTTCAAGGCGTTGCTGCTTCAATTGCATTCAGAACTCAACTTGGATTCAAGAAGGTCGGTGCTTCGTTGGAGGAATTCCAGAGAATGGATATTACAAGTTGTACAAATCTTTTTCTAGAAAAATGTGATGTTTCCATGCTCTCTCTGAAGTCGCAATGCCCAGCAGTAGAGTTATTTCGCTTAACCCCGAAAGATCTCTCCTTGAAGATCCCTGATTCATTTTTTGAAGAGATAACGAAGCTCCAAGTGCTGGATTTCACAAGGATGTGTTTTTCATCTCTTCCTTTATCACTGGGCTCCCTAGCGAGCCTTCATACCTTGTGTTTGGACTATTGTACATTGCAGGACCTATCTATCATTACGCAGCTGAAGAATCTTGAAATCCTTAGCCTTATGGGCTCTAAAATTGTTGAGTTGCCAAGAGATCTGGGGCAATTGACTCAACTGAAGTTATTAGATTTGAGCAATTGTTCCAAACTCGAATTTATTCCAGAAAATGTCTTGTCACAGTTATCTCGGTTAGAAGAACTGCTCATGTGCAACAGCTTTGTCAACTGGGAGGCCAAACGTTCCGATAATCAAAGCAACGCAAGTCTGTATGAGTTGGAGCACTTGTCTCGCCTCACAAATTTGGAGATTCATGTTCCAGATGCCATGAAGCTACCAAATGGGCTGTTTTCTAAGAGATTGGAACGATACAAGATATTCATTGGAGATGAGTGGGACTGGCGTGGCAAATATCAAACTTCAAGAACGTTAAAGCTGAAGCTGGATACAAGCATTTACTCGAAGCACGGGTTGAAGACCTTATTGGAGGACGTTGAAGATCTTTATTTGGATGAAGTGAAGGGCATCACCAACGTGCTGTATGATCTACACACTGAAGGATTTCCGCAATTAAAGCATCTCCGTGTCCAAAACAGTGGAAAGATTCGACATATCATTGACTCAAAAAGGTGGGTGTCTTGTGATGCATTCCCCATACTAGAGTCATTGATTCTGCACAATTTGGTGAATCTGGACAAGATTACCCCGGAGAAACTTTTCGACGGCGACTTCTGCAGATTGAGAATCTTAAAAGTCAATAGCTGCAACAAATTGAAGAATCTCTTCCCGTTTTCCATAGTTCGAAGAAACCTCCAACAGCTTGGAGAGATGGAAATAATAGATTGCAGGGATATGGAAGTGATATTTGCTGATGAGAATGAAGAAGAAGAAGAAGAGGATGATAGAAATGAAGTGGTGGAGTTCACTCAATTATACTCCTTGAAGCTGCAACTGCCACTGCTCCGAAGCTTTTGTTCGATAGGGAAAGTGTCTCCCGCATCCGCAACCACGTCTCGTTCAAGACAAAAGCAATCCGCAATGGATCCACCTTTCACGGGAATTGAATCAGCAAGCGACACTTCAATGCCGTTGTTTAATGAAATGGTATGGTACTCTCTTGACATAAATCACATTATAATTTTATACTTTCGGGTAGAATGTTTTTGCATGGCTAGACAATTTATTTAGCTTAAATTCAACTAGAATAATGTTTTGATGATATGTTTTGAATTCTATATATAAATTTTTTTATTTACTTTAAATCTAAAATAATGTCATACTAAAAAGATTCTAAATATATTACTCTATATAGATTTTAGATACATTTTCTAAGTACTTATCTTTTTCATTTCTGGTTTTTGTTTCTATGAGGGGCTAGGATGGTCGTTTGGAGACAAATATAAAATTTTTTATGTTGGAACGGTTGAGAATCCAAGATTATTGAGGAATTTCTAATTTGACTGTTTTTATGGGTGAGCATAACCTATTTATAATTTTATATTGTATGAATGTAGAGTCTACTTGCATTAAATAAAATAAGAATATAAATTTGTACATTATAAAATAATATGTGAGTTATACTAAAAACAAGTAGAAATAACAAACACTATACTCATTGGAATGCAATACTTTAAGAATGTTAGAATAGATATAAGATTATGGAATATTGATATCATACAATTTGTTAAAAAGTAAAGCTTAATATTTTTCGTGGTATGGATTTATCTCAACAAGTGCGATAATTTAAATGTTCCCATAAATTTATTCTCACTATTTTGTTTATATTTGCGTGAAAATAAATTGACTAAATAGAAAATTATGGTTGCAGATTGTTTTCCCAAATTTGAAAGAACTGAAGTTATTCTCTATTGGGGTGAATAAGATATGGCACGGGCAATTTGCAGATCGGCGTTCTTTTTCCAAATTAACAAGCTTGACAGTGGAGACTTGTAGGAATCTTCATTATCTTTTTATGTCATCAATGGTCAAAAGTCTTGCCCAACTCCAAAGACTAAAGATATGTGACTGCGAGTCATTAAAAGTTGTAATAGCTACTGAAGGGGAAAAAAAAGACAAGATTTCTTTTCCTAATTTAGAATTTTTAAAGCTCAAAGGTCTTCTAACTCTCAGTAAGTTTTGCATTGGTGGCTTAATAGAGTTTCCCTCTTTGAAAGAGCTCTGGATAGAGGATTGTTTTCAATTAAAGACATTTATTTCCAATCCTATCACTGGCAATACCGGATCCAACTTGGCCCTCTTCGACGAGAAGGTATGTGTATTTTTGTTAAAAGAGAAAATGTCCACGGCTTTACATTTTAGCTCTATTTCACCACTATTGTACTAGGAAATTTTTTTTAGAAAAAATAAAGTTTAGGATAATATATAATATATTTAGAATACTACTAAGTACATTTGAAGTTTAACTTAAAAAAAATTAAAAGAAATAAATAAAGATAAAATAGTACTAAATTGTAGATACATGTATCAGAACCCTTTGTTTTTTAAATTTCTTTTCTTTTTGATAAACCTCTATTTTTTGATAGGCTTTTTTGAAATGTTATTATCTATCTATATATTATATATAGTATGCCCAATTAGGGGTGTGCCAAGTGGCACACTTTTCTATTATTTTTTAGCATCTTTGCTCGTTATTCAGCTCCTAGCAATTGTCATGGGACATAAAAATAAAAATACCAACCATCAATTCATTCAATATTCAATAATCCATAACTTTTAATTTTTTTTTCTAAGATGTCTCTTCTCCTTCTTTAGTAACGAGCATCTATAACATATTAATGTTCCTTCATCTTTCTTATTAATAAGGGTCTTTGAATGTACAAATGGAAATGTAATGTCAGACCAGAAGAGTAGGAAACAACTCACATTTATTATAACACCCTTTTAGGTTCTTCCTTGACATCCTATAAGAGCACCAACCTGTATATTGTGATGCATACGTAGAAAGTGTGATTTTGATCTACATATTGATTGTGCTTCTCGCGCAACATCCTTGAAATATAAAGGCCTTTGGAACCTACTTGTGCGGATTAATGCAATGCGGAACCAAAGTATGTGTCAGAGTAAGTGATGTTGTACAATATTCAATATACGTGAAGTCAACTATTCTAACTTTACATGCTTTTATTTTTTTTATGAACATAATAAATTTATATCGTTGCTCATACTATTTCTTCATTTTAGTGCTTTAACTATTAAGAAAACAATCAACATGTATTTTTATCGTTGTAGCTCGTATGGATATTGTATTGATATCATGCGCGTAGTTGTTTAAGTCAATTATTGTTGGAAGTATGCATATTATGTAAATGTTTGATTACCATTGTTTAATATGTTTGTTACTAACAACATTAAGCATTAATTTCTCTTATTCTTTGATTTATTTTCTTATTTTTGCGTATACATATATTATTACAAAATTTGTCTATACTACCCACTTAATTATAATTGGCAAATAGATATTGGTCAATCTTCATTATATGTATGTGCATGGAATTTTTTTTTTTAATTTTTGAATTGTGTAGCAATGTTATGTTTATGCTTTTAGTCATTTTAATATTTTTACAAACTTAAAAATAGTATAAATGTGTAAAATATTCCAGTTTATGTTGGAGCTAGAACTTCTTAATCACTTTGGTCCCTGCAAATAATTTTGTTTGGATTTTCTCCTTCATGGCACCATGAAAGAAAAACCAAGTTAACCTGGTTGGCTGCAACATTAAAACTCCACCTAGACTGAGATTTAAAACTCATTACCCTTTATTCCCACAAATGTGGGGCTTTAATTCCGATGTATCGAAAGAAGAATTTGGATGTACCTTAGAAAGAGTGACGGAAAAATGGATCCATGACAACTATTTTGATTTTAAATTTGGTTTCACTTTTTTTTTTTTTCCAATTCAGTTGTTTGATAATTGAGACGCTTGTTCTCTTCTTTTCTTCCAGGCTTCGTTCCCTAAATTGGAGGAATTGCAGATTGTCAACATGGATGGAATACAGATGATATGGCACAATGAACTTCATGAGTCTTCCTTTTGCAAACTTAAAACTGTGATTGTAAAAGGTGCAGGGGAACTGCAGAATATTTTCTCATCCTATATGGTTTTGAGCAGGCTTTTCAATCTAGAGAATCTGGAGTTGAATGATTGTGCATTACTGGAAGAGGTGTTTAACCTTCAACTTCAAGCATTGATAAATTCCAGAACACAAGGAATGGCATATAGTCGATTGAAGACGTTGAGCATACAGAATCTGCCAAATTTGAAGCACATCTGGAATAAGCATCTCCAAGAAAGAGAACTCATCTGCTTTAAGGATCTACAAGTTGTGAGTGTTTGTGAATGCCCAAATCTGAAAAGAGTTTTTCCAGCCTTCATTGCAAGGGGTCTACTGCAACTTGAAAGCCTTGTGCTAAGCCTTTGTGGAATTGAGGAAATTGTTGAGAGAGACAAGGAAACAGAAGCAATTGCTAGGTTTGAATTTCCTAAATTAACCACTGTAATACTTTATAACTTAAGGAAACTCAAGACACTCTACCCAGGGATGCATATTTCTGATTGGCCAATGTTGAAAAAGTTAGACGTTCATGATTGTGGTGAGATGGAAATATTCACTTCAGAAAGTGAGAGCGTTCAAGAAAACAGTTGGGAANGTGGTGAGATGGAAATATTCACTTTAGAAAGTGAGAGCGTTCAAGAAAACAGTTGGGGAAAGCAACCGGAGAATTCCTTTCACCAACCTTTTTTTTCAGTTGAGAAGGTACGAACATTAACTCCAATTTATGGGTGTCCATCATTGTCATATTATCCACATATTTAAGCTGTTTTAATCAAGAAATCATCTAAAAATCTATCAATACTTGTAGCGATTAGAATAAACAATTAGTTTGAATTGGCAATGTAGGTGTGATAATATTCATTATGGCCATGAGATGATTTTTCTTTTTTTAAAAAAATTGTATAATATTTTTAAAGTTTTTTTAAATGAAATAACAATTAAAATTGATACAAATGACACCTGAAAATGAGATTGCATTAAAAGGTTTGAGGGATTTGTCATTTTCTCTTTAAAAATATGTTTTTAGAAATAGAAAAGAAAAGGCAACATTTAAAGCAAAGAAATTTAAAGTACAATAAAAAGTCATTTAAATGTCAAAATATGATTATAGGTGATATGGATAATACCTGAAAATGAGATTGTATTAAAAGATATGCGGCATTTTCTCTTCAAAAAGTAAGTCTTTACCATAAAAAAAAGAAAGGGTCAAATTCATCTTTTATGGCAAAAAAACAAAGTATATAATAAAATATTATGACAGAAAGGCTGCATTAAAATGTTAAAATATCATTAATTTATTAGGGCATACTTCAAAATTATTAGCAGAAAATCATGTTAGTTTATTTTATCTTTTTTTAGACCTTTCGAGTGAGGAAATGCTTCAACGACTGTGTTTGCTTGACTGGCCTGCAGGTCATTCCCAACTTAGAAGAATTGACATTGAACAGTAAGGACGTACAAATGATACATGATTCCGAATTTCTGGCAGACCTGTTCGATAACGTGAGGTTTCTCCATTTGCAACTCCTTGACAAGAAGTCAGCATCATCTCTCTTCGCTTTCCTCCGAAGGTTCCGCTCTTTGCAAAAACTCGAAATGAAGAATAATGGGCTTCAGGAGTTGTTCTCTTGTGAAGAACTTATCGATGAAGAGGAGAATCGAGTAGGGAGGATGGTTACCAAGATACAACACTTGAGGCTACGTTTTCTTTACAATTTGAAGAGTATTTGGAAGCAGGATTGCCAACTGGAACATATGTTTGTGGATCTTGAGACTCTCGAAGTATGGTGGTGTAAGAGTTTGATTAGTTTGGCGCCTTCAGTTGCATCCTTTGGAATTCTGTCCCATCTGGATGTATGGAAATGTGAAGGTTTATTGAATCTGGTCACTTCCTCAACAGCCAAATATATGGGGCATCTCAATAAATTGAGCATAAGAGAATGTGATATGGTGGACGAAATAGTGGCAAGAGAGGAAGATGATAGAGAAGATCACATTACCTGGGGCAATTTGAAAAGTTTGGAACTCCGTTGGTTGGGAAGCCTCACTTGCTTCTCTTCTGCATATCACACCTTCCAATTTCCTTTTTTGGAAGAAGTAATTGTAACTAGCTGCCCCAAGATGAAGACTTTCTCGGGAGGACTCTCAATCACACCAAAGCTCAAGAAAGTAAAATTTGCAAAAGAAAAAGATGCCAAAGGGCGTTGGGAGGGCGATCTCAACTCCACCGTACAACAGTTATGTGCAGAATCGGTAAGCATCTGTCACTGAATCTTATTTTGGCTACTAAATAGTGCTTAGTGTCGCTTTTCTTTTTTATTTCCTCACATTTAATTCGATGAACGAGCCTTAATATTTGGCTTCTCCAGTTTGAACTTCATGGCATAGAGCATATAAAGCTCTCAGATTTTTCAGAGTTGAAAGAAACTTGGCATAAGGAACATTTTCCAGCTAATTTCCTCTCCGATTTGAGGTCTTTGGTGGTGGACGAATGTGTAAATATACTCTCCAGTGCTGTCCCATCCAATTTATTACGGTCCTTGTACAATTTGGCAGAGCTTGAAGTGAAAAATTGCGATTCACTGGAAGAAGTATTTGATCTTACTTTGTCCAATGCCATTGATGGGCAAATCGGTACACTGCCCAAGCTAAACAAACTACAATTGATTGACCTACCGAGGTTAAAGCAATTATGGAAGGAAGAGCCTAACGGGGTGGTTCACCTTAGAAATCTTAAAGTGCTCAAAATACACAACTGTAGCACTTTGAGATACTTATTTACTCAAACCATGTGCTTGGGCCTCGTGTGGCTCCAGGAGCTAGAGGTAAAAAGCTGTCCTGTAATTCAGGAAATCATCACAAAAGAAGCGTCATCAGGAGTTGATAACGTCTTGCTTCCGCGATTAAACTCCGTTTCTCTCCAATGTTTGCCCAACTTGACAGGCTTCTACTCTGGAGGTGTAACTGTGGAACGTCCATCCTTAAAAAGCATTGTTTCACTGAGTGTTCAAGTACATTCACATTCACATTTTTAAATGAATGTCCACCATTCGATGCTAATGGAGCTGCATGCGCAAAGGTCAGTTTTCTCCCATCTAACCAAGCTTGTTTATAAATTGCAATAGATTTAACTATGCTAAATTTATCAATCCGTGAAACAAAAATTGTGGTTTCAGATTGTCTACCCAAATTTGAAAGAGCTCAAGCTGTCCTCAATCCGAGTGGATAAGATATGGCATGACCACTTTGCAGATCAGCCTTCCTTCTACACGTTAACAAGTTTCACTGTGGAGGCATGTCAGAATCTAAATTATCTATTTACGTCGTCGATGGTCAAAAGTTTTGCACAACTCCAAAAACTTGAGATATCTAACTGCGATTCAATGGAAGGTGTAATAGCTACAGGAGGAGAATTTATGAGCAGGACGCCGTTCCCTAAATTAGAATTCTTAAAGCTCAAAAATCTTTCAGTACTCAGCACGTTCTGTATCAGTGACTTAACAGAGTTTCCCTATTTAAAAGAGTTATGGATAGAGAATTGTGTTGAGTTGAAGGCATTCATTTCAAATCCTGTTACAGTTAATAAAGGATCCAACTTAACCCTCTTTGATGAAAAGGTGTAGTGCTTTTCTTTGTCCTGATTAAACTTCTATTATTTTATGAAATTTTTTTTATGAAAATGTTTTGGTTCTTTTAATTTGTTTCCTAAATTCAAATATGTGTGTTTTAATTCCAATCCAACAAAACAAAATGTCTCCTTTTTCCCCTAAAAACAGTGATAGAGAATATGGTCCACGACGGCTCTTTTTTTTTTTTCGGTTAATAGACTTTTACCAGTATTGATCTTTTAACTTTCAACGACTCTAAATTTGATTTCACATTTGTGCTAATTCAATTTTTTGGTATTCTTATACGCTTGGTTTCTACTTTTTGTTATAGGTCGCTGTCCCAAAGTTGGAGGAATTGCAGATTGTTAACGTGGATGGGTTAAAGTCAATATGGCATTCTGAACTTCACGAGTGTTCCTTTGCCAAAATAAAATCTATAATTGTACAGCATGCAGAGGAACTGCTCAATATTTTCCCATCCGAGATGCTGATGAGCAGGCTTCTTAATCTAGAGAACTTAGAGTTGATTGATTGTGCGTCAGTGAAAGAGGTGTTTAGCCTTCAACTTGAGGTATTGGTGAATATTAGAACACAAGGACCCGCAGCCAGTCGATTGAGGACCTTAAGGATAAGAAATCTGCCAAATTTGGAGCACATCTGGAGCAAGTATCTCCAACAAAGAGAAGTCATCTCCTTTAATGATCTCCAAGTAGTGGATGCTTCTGAATGCCCAAATCTGAAAAGTGTTTTTCCAGCCTTCATTGCCAGGGGTCTTCTGCAGCTTGAACGGCTTGAGCTTCAACATTGTGGGGTTGAGGAAATTATTGAGACAGATGAAGAAACGGAAGCAAATGCTAGGTTTCAATTTCCCAAATTGACAACTCTGAGTCTTTATCGTTTAGAACAACTCAAGAGACTCTACACAGGGATGCATACTTGTGAATGCCCAAACTTAAAAATTTTGGATGTTTGTAATTGTGGCAGCATAAAATTTTTTACTTCAGAAGGTGGGAGCTTTCAAGAAAACAGCCTGGGAAGCCAATTCGATAATTCCCTTCGACGATCATTTTTTTCTGCTGAGAAGGTACGGAGATTTACTCCAACTTCTTTCTGTTCGTCCATCATCAATGCATTTGCCATGCAGTTGAACTGTTTTAGTCAAGAAATCATCATCTAAAAATCCCTTGATACCGATGGCTAATAGTTGTGTCAATTTGGGAAAGTTCATGGTTCGGTTGAGGTTAAAACCCAAACCGACCTATATTTTGCTTCGACCATTTTAAAAATCAAAGTTGTTCAAAATTTTTGGTCAATTAAAAGTTTTGGTTCAGTTTGGTTTTTTAAACCTTTAACTGGTTGACAATTAATTTCCAAAAAATAATAATAAAAATTTTAATTTTAATGTAACATATATACAATTTTGATATGTTTATTAGGAAAAAAAATTATAATTATCGTTGAATAAAATAAATAAGTCATTATCGAAGACATAATCATGCTTTAGTGAGATTTACTTATTATATATTTATTTGTCAGTAATAATTCTAGTATTATTTAAATGAAAAATAAAAATGTAGATATAAGATAACATTTCAATTTAGGTAAGTGTGATTTTTTAAAATTAAAAAAAAATTCTTTAATTGAATCAAAAAAATAGATTTACTTCTGCTTATAAATTTCGATTTTCACAGTCAAACCAAATTTTTAGGGTTTTCAAGAAGAATGAGATTGCCCAGCGCAACTTGCATTAATAGAATAACGAATTATTTTGAATTGCCAATCGTGTAATATGACATTTTTTTTTTTTCAAATGTTATAAGATTGTAAAAGGCTTTTTTTCAAAAAGAAAAAATCTAAGTTGATGTAAGTGACACCTGAAAATGAGATTGCATTTAAAGATTTGTGGAATTTGTCATTTTTTCTTCAAAATATGAGTTTGAAAATGGAAAAAAAAGGTAAAATTATATGTTTCATGGCAAAAAATTTGAAATATAATAAAAGATCAAGATGAAAAAACACGATTTAAATGTTAATACATCGTTAACTAATCGTGTAGATGCTCAAAATTTTATATATATTTAATTGATCTTATGAAAGAATATTTTATCGTTTAAGAATCTATTCATGTTCTGTAGGCATGACAATATAGTATGTAATATTTAGTAAGATGTTTTATTTTATTTTTGCCCCTTCGGAGAAATATAAAAATCCAAAATCGTACTACTTTGAAGTCCGTCTGCTTGATTGGGCTGCAGGTCATTCCCAACTTACAAGGTTTGACTTTGTCTTGTGGGGACGTACACTTGATAAGGGATGCCCGATTTCAGGCCCTCCTATCGGATGAATTGAGGCATCTCCGTTTGGAAAACCTTGATGAGAAGTCAGCATCATTTCTCCCTGCTCTCCTCCCACGATTCCGGAGTTTGGAAAATCTCGATGTACTGAATAATGAGCTCCAGGAGGTGTTCTGTTGCGAAGGACCACCTGTCACTGTCAGTGAGGAAGAGCATCAAGGGAGGACAGTTTCCACGATTCGAGAGATGATGCTAGTACGTCTTTACAATCTGAAGACTATTTGGAAACAGGGTTGCCCACAGGAACAGACGTTGTTAAAAGATCTTGAATCACTACATGTGATCTGCTGTGACAGTTTGATTAGTTTGGCGCCTTCTGTTGCATCCTTTGGAAATCTGTCCAATCTAGATGTACGGCAATGTGATGCTTTATTAAATCTGGTGACTTCCTCAACAGCTCAATATCTGAGGCATCTCACAACATTGAGCATAAGAAAATGCGATATGGTGGAGGAAATAGTGGCAAAAGAGGAGGAAGACCAGATGATGATTACCTGGGCCAATTTGGAAACTTTGAAACTCGATCGTTTGGCAAGTCTCACTTGCTTCTCCTCTGCATATCACACCTTCAAATTTCCATCTTTGAAGGAAGTAATTGTGACACAATGTCCAAAGATGATGACTTTCTCAAGATTAGGCCCAATCACACCAAGGCTCAAGTTAGTAAAACTGACAGAAGAAGAAGGTGATGACAAAGGGCATTGGGAGGGCGATCTCAACACCACGATAGGACTGTTGCACTACGGAACTGGTTAGTGTCAAGATCATTGAATCCTATTTTTTGCTGCTAAATAGTGTTTGGTGTCATTTTTCTTTTCTTTTTGGAGCTGGCAGCTTGTAAATTAGGCAGAAATTGATGTTGAGTAGCATTGTGATTCCACGACAGTGATTACCCACTGTTATCGAACGGAATTGATGAATCACTGTTACCACTTTGCCAGTGATTGAATCTATAAAACCATGAATTCTCTTTTCCTCTCTTGGATAGTTAGATTCTCCACCCCGTACTCTCTTTTCCTCTTTTTACTTTTATTTTTTCTGTTTTGCATCCCCCTAACTGCAACTGATAATATTTCGTCGACCAGAATTTTTTACTCCCAAAATTCATTGATGAAGAAGGCTAGATTATGGAGTTCTTAGATGAGATACACTTTGTTAGACGAAATTTGAACTCCTGACAAAGAGGGGGAAAAAAAAGATAAAAACTATAACGACACAAAGAAATTATAAGTAATAAAAAAATTTTTGAAATAAAGTTTAAAGTGATACTAAGTATATTTAAAATAATATTACGTATGTTTAAGATTTAGTTTTAAAAAAAATAAATTTTTAATATATTATTAAAATTAAACTTATTATTATTATTAATTTATTCTATGTTTTCTTAGTGAAACTCGAAAAAAAAAAAATGATGTCTCAATTAACTGCAGAATCAAAGTAGTCACAACACAATCCACTTGTTAACTTATGTAGATATTGATTGCTGCTTGAGATTAGAATTGAAAATTTAACAACCGAAAAACCATGAAACTGTGGTGTGCAGTGGAAGAGTGAAATATCAGCAATTGAAGCAAATGGGAGGAGATGAGATTGATTTCAGACGGCTTGGCCGCATCACCCAAGACTTGATTGTTTACCGCCTCACAGGTCTTTTGTTTGATAAATCAATTCAATTTCCCCACTTTGGAAGGGGCAATTTTGTGTTGATGTTCAATACGAAAATTTTCTCTTCAAAGTTCATGGCGTAGAGATGGACAGAAAGGTTATTTTCCTTCAAATATGATGGACCTCACATTTTTTTTTTTTTTCATTTATCGTTGGACTAAGAATATATGGTTGATGACTTTGAAATTAGAAAGTCTACAAACCAGGAAGAAAAAGTGGAACTTTTACGTGTCTTAAACCAAAGAGAGAAGGTACTGCACCTGAAAAATTATGTTCCCAAAAGTATAGCAGCCATGCCTTAAATGTAGAAAAAAAAGTTACAAACACCATTCCTGGTCACCCCAATGCTAACTACAAGTATGGAGGAAACTAATTCAGTCAAGATAAACTTTGATATCAATCCCATTATCAATGAGTGACTGAACTACAGCTCTGATCTTCCCTTCAAACTTGTCCCTCTCCCTTGGGGTATATGAAGCAGTGTAGACATCAGCTTCTCTTGCCCTCTCTGCTAATATGCGGCCAATGGCCAAACAAGCAGGTATGTCCGATCGGGATTTCAAGACAGCTTTAATGTCTTTAGAGTTAGTGCCGGCAACTGCAACCTGTTTACTTGTTACCCTATGGGTGAGGGATGCTGAAACAAAGCGCTTTGAGATGAAAACATCAAGTGTAAATGGTTCCATATAAGCAATTGTCCGTTGTTTAAATGATGTGTGTTTTTTTGGGTTTTCTGTTTCTCCTTCTTGTAAGTGTAAGGCCTGCTATTGTCATCGTCCAGGAAATCTTCCACGCCAAAAAAGCTTCTTGGTGCACAATTAGCCTGTTAATACAATCACATTAGGATGACAGGTTCCAGCACATTATGAATCTCTTCCTACTGGAGCCATTGTAATTGGCTTTCCAATAGTTGTTACAGCAGAATTTGCAAAATTTTCAAAGCTGAAAGGAAGAACAGTTGGTCTATTACAAGCAGGGATATGAAACGAACCAAGCATGCTAAATGCTGATTATCCCCACACAAACAAAGAAAAAGTGCAAGAAATACAATAATGCACAACTCTTACCTAGATAAACCTAATGTCGAAATATCTTTCACATCGTAAACCTAATTAGAACTGACATCCCTTCCACCGAACTGATGGGCTAAAAGCAATGCATGGAAAGAGTATTGATATCATGCCTCTGCTTTTACTTGTCAAGATTAAGGCATGGAAAGCTAACAAGTAGGAAGCAGCCCCAAAACCAATTTTCATCTTGGGAGCAAGTGTAATCATTTAGTTCCTTGAAAGATAAAATTCAGGGAGAATAATAATCAAAGGTCTTCAAAGTAGAAATCAAACTCGAAACTGATCACTGAATTGGGAAAATAGTGTTAGGAACCTGCAGAGTCCACCTCTTCATCCTGTTTTCCTTGACCAACAATGGCTTTGAGATTGGAAGGGAAACTTCAAGTGGCCTTGTGACCAAAAGAGTAGTTTATGAGGTCTATATTTGGACTATTGATAACTACAAAGAGCCTTTCAGCAACCGTCAGTAGCAACATCACAACAGATTGTATTTTTGCATTCTGCTGGGGAGTGTTCTGTTTTTGGCCGTTGCAAGACAATCTGATTGTGGAACAAATTTGTACAGTTGATAAGAAAAGGGCATGGCTGAACTTGGGGTGGTCTTGGCTTGTCGTCTTGGCTTGTCGCATGGTCAAGCAAAATAATCAAGTTGTCACCCAGCCAATGATTCAGTGGTCCAACCTATATCCAGAGGATGTTACTTGGGAAAATTGGAGCTTTATCACATCTCAGTTTCCTCAGTTTCGGCCTTGAGGACAAGGCCTGTTTCTTGGGGGCGGAATTGTTAGGAACCTGCAGAGTCCAGCTCTTCATTCTGTTATTCATTAAATGTAATAATTGGATTACGTTAGCGGTCGTTAGTTCTATTGGTTGTTAGTGAAACACATCGTTTCACTTAAGGGAGGCAAATGCTGGGTTGCCATTTGTATAAAGAAGGATTGAGTTGGTTAATGGGGGATTAAGGAAACAACTGAAAATTCTTAATTCTCTCTAATAAATTTCCTTTTCTAATCTCTCTTTTCTCTCTCTCTCTTTCTATCTTCTCTCTATCTTCTACTGATTCTTTCTTTTTCTGAAGCAAAATCTGATATCTCAATCCCTAATTTCCCAAATCTTTCTCTGAGACCTAACAAATAGCCCCAAGTCTGCAAAACCCAAATCAATCCCAACTGATTGACAATAAAAAATCGTGTGTACAACTTAAAGAACGTGCATGCATTCCAAGACGAGGAGAAACAAAAGGGAAAAATCAAACCTTTTGCTTTGTCTTGACACAACCAACCAACCAACCAACCAACCAATCAACCAACCATATCATTGAGATACACATGGGCTGATGTAGCGAAGACAAAGAAAGATAAAGCAAACTGACAGCCATCCAATCAGTTACAGGGAACGTACCAGTCCACTGTGGATGCCGGTGAAGGGCACAAGCAAGAAAGGCCTAAGCTTGCTTCTTCCATTTAGAGGAACCCCATTCTTGGAAACCTTGCAAAGCACTTGTTTCAACATAATTCACAGACAGAAACACGGACCTGCTCGTATTATACCCAAAAGAAAAAAGGAGAAAGAAAACGTTCAATTAAAACAATTTCAATGGCATTAAAGAAACTGTTAATTTAGGAATTTTTAAAAACCAAAATAGAGATAATTAAAAGAGGAAAATTTGAAAGTACAAAGATAAAGCGAAAAAAAAAAAAGAGTAGAAGTGTTTGAGTGGAGCATTTTATCGAACAAGAAACGTGCATTGAACCGTAAAAACATTCAAGCTCGAACCAAAAAGTAACCAACCTTCTTCGGAGTAAGCAAACGTTGTTGGGAGCCTTTATTTATTTCATGAAGAAGAGAAGCACATCATGATCGAACCCATCCCATGATTATTTATGATATTGATGATGATGATGATGATGAAACGATGATGGGGGAGAGAGGCTGGGCAGAGTACAGGAAAACAAAATTCAAAGCTGCAAAACTTAGGGGCAGTTCCGAAAATTGAATAAATGCCTGTATAACAATAAATAAAAAATTCTGTCTTTATCGTAGCAATTCGCTCACGTACATCAAAATTTTCGTTTCTTTGATGGGTTAAATTTACGCATTGAAAGTATATTTATATCACTTTGATATAATATTTTGGTAATAAATTAATATATATTTTATGTTAATGATATAAATTTGAGTTTTTATATACTTTTGTCTTGATTAAAAATTGGGTGTTCGCTATAACGGAAAGAAATTAATTATATTATAAATTTTAAAGTCAGTAATCATTGTAATCTCTAATTAAAAAGTCTCATTTGATTTCATTAATATTTAGGTGGTAAATTTATTTTTATAGGGTTAATGAAATGAAAATGCAATGGTAAAAAAAAGTTAGTCTTAGTCTACAAATACGAATATAATGATTAATATATTCATTATATCTTTTTAAAACAAATTTTTAAAAAAAAGTATGGATACATATTTGTAATTCGAAGAGTGATGATTTTTTTTTTTAAAACTACCGTCGTCCAAAGATAATAATAATGTAATATAAACCCGCATTTGAATTGTATAATCTTTTTGAAATTATTGTTACTCAAATTATGTGTCATAAATTAGGCAAACTGACTGAAATAACAATAAATTCTTAATTTAAATGACAATAAATTCTTAATTTTACAATTAGGCGCAGACTGGCTTCCATTCAGTTGACTGCTTTTCCTGCTGATGTCCCTTGGAGATCTTCTGGGTTCTACAACCTCTGCTAAAAGCTCACAATTTCTTCATTTCTTGCGGGTCTTGATCCTCTTACTAGCTTGAGATGAAGTACTAATTCCTTCTGGGTGAGGAAGGTTGCCAGGGCTCATAACATCGCTGCCATTTTCTTTCCCGCATTGGCCTCCATCAACTTAAGCATCATTCTTGTGGGAGCCATTAAATTCTCCTGGAGACCTTCTAAGTATTGAGGTCCCTCTTTAGAACCACTCTCATTCTTTCCTGGTGCGCAAATCTTTTCGGAACTTATTGTTCTCTTCACTTCATTGTTTGTGGGTTTAGAGTCCAAACAACATGTTCCATATCAAATTTTTCATCTTTATGTCCCCAGGTCACCTCGGTCAACCAGATTGCTAGGCAGAGAAGCAGGATCGAGCTCAAAGGACCCAGCAGGGACACCGATTCCTTCCTTGCCAGTCATTCTAAAAGAGGGATCCGGTGCGAAAATCTGAACAGTTCACATAATGGTATGCAAAATGAGAGAACTCCATCACAAGCAGTTTGCTTGAAAATGCTTACAAATCCTCCCACTTTACCGAGGTAAGCTATCCCAATGCCATTATCCTTTGTAGGATCTGTGACAATCTCCACAATTTCATATTGACAGGGAGGCTTGATGTTTTTCTGGTTCCGTACTCCATCTCATATCTCAATCCTTAAAGAGAGCCCCAGTTTCCCCTTTCTTAGGATAATATGAAATAACTTCGTTTGCCTCTATCACTTGCGCAATGCACCTGATAAGAGAAGATTAGTGGATCTTCGGTGTATTGGGTCTCCCCATTTTTAAACATACCACAAGACACAGGCAACTTTAGTTTCATTGTTTATCTAATTTAAGTTTACCTGACATGTATGTATGAATTGCTCAATTAAGTTTTAACAATACTTTTGCTTTTGCTATCATCTACTCTTTCTGATTGGTTTTCATTTTGTTTCATACTTCAACACACAATTGTACAATGAAGAATTGAGTCAGATAAACGGTCCATTTTTAGGTCCAACATATAACGTCCTTTTGATTTAGAGGGTTTTCTCCTTTTTAAGCGCTTAAATGAAATCTCTATTATTGAGACAACAAATTATCCAAATGCAGATTCACATTAGCACATTTGCACGCCTGCACAAACACAAGTACAAACCTAGTTTCGTTTTTTTTTTTTTTTTTTGTTTAAAGTTTAATTTCACTCACAATGTTTTAAACTATGTTAATCTTCGCCTATAATCTTTATTTTCTTTAAATCAAACCATAACGCTAAGTTCGTTAAATTAAATCAACCTACTTGGCAATATGGCTGCTAAGTGTATTGACATAACACTAGAATAGTTGTCAAATCATTAATAGTATCACGTTATTAATTGTTAGGAAAAACTTGCATTATCTGAAAAAAAAATTGCTCGAAATACTGTCCGAATTCAATTATTTGTATTTGACGTGCAACCAGCTAAATTTCAGGTGTAAAGAAATGACAGTGATTTTATATTCTTCGTTTTAATTGCACTTAAAATTCAGATGATTGCAAACCAAATTAGGTAATTACATTCGGACAATATTTCTGACAATTACGGAGCTCTAATTGTTAATGATGTGACTTTTTCAAATTAAAGAAATTTTTTTTTCAAAGAAATTATTTTCACTTTGCTTTTGTTTTGAATAAAAATGTTCTTTGGCTTTGCTGGTAGGCGTGACTTTTGATTCTTAGGTCTTGGAGCTTGCTGGAAATGCAGCAAGAGACAACAAGAAGAATGGTATCGTGCCGATGCACATCCAGCTTGCTTCGAGGAATGATGAGGAGTTAAGCAAGATTTTTGTGTCTGTTACCATTGCTAATGGAGGTGTATTGCCCAACATTTACCAAACTCTCCTTCCTAATAAAATGGGGAAGGGTATAGGAGATATCGGTTCTGCTTCTCAGGAGTTTTCTTGAAGTTGAGGAATTATGTCCTTTTTACTCTTGAACTTTGAGGAATTATGCCATCATTTTTTGGTAAAACAGCTTTTTTGCATTAATTAATCCGAGCTTTTCAATTGCTTGATCCATGTTTTGCGATTGTATGAGCAGATGAGAATCAATTGAAGGGTTTTATGACATTGTGTGAGTGAATTTAATGGAATGTTCGTCTGTTCTTCTTTTGATTTGAAACCTGCGAGTTGTAAGATAAAATCCTTCTGGGTTTGAGGTGTCAATAATTTGCGGTAGATTCGTAAACGTAAAATTATCTCTATGGTAGAATTAGAACACTTTAGCAAGTATCGTTAAATTCTTGAACGAATGATTTTCACAGAACTGGAGTGTAGATATATTGCCGCAAACAGGGCCATGGACGGTTCCCGGGTATTCAATGTTGATTCTTGTGATTTCCGTTTTTGGATTTTCTCCGGGTGTTGTTGCCAATGGAGAGAAGTGTCATAAATTTGTCAAAATGAATGGGGGAGAACTTCCTCTATTCATTAATCTCTATCAGTTTTTGTTTTTTTTCTTCTTTTGGTTTGGGGGGTGCGGATCTAGGCAGATTAATTTGGGCAGATTTTGGTAGTTTTTGAACACCCTTAATCCTTAGGTGTTCAAGAGGGGAGATACCTATCCTCTATTGGATTTCTGAAAATTTTATTGGGATGTTAATTGCACTGCTAATCCAAATCTATGTTGCTGCATTTAGAAAAGAAATGAAGAGCAAAGGCAGAAGCAAATTGACAACAACCGAAGAGGAAGGAGGCACGAAAAATCCCAATCTATGGCTACAAATGTAGTTCCCTCAAGTATTCTCAATCCGATTGAAAAATCTCACAAAATTGAAGAAAGATAAATCAACAAAGACAAAAGGTAGGAGCAAGAAATAATATAAGATCTTGAAAAAAGCCACCTGGTAGAATTTTGTCAAAGAGAAATACTAAGTGAAATATGTTAAGTATAATTAAATTAATTTTTAATTAAATTTCAAAAAATTCAAAAAAAAAAAAAAACCTTTGATAGTTTACACTCGCGCCTTTTTGGGAGTAACTTTCTCTAAACAGCTAATGCTATATGGTACGGCAAAAAAATCAAGAAATGCACAAAATTTGTTATATTTTGATTTAGGTCATATTTTTTTTATAAAAAGTAAATTTTTATAAAAAAATTATAAGTAATTTTTAATATTATCTTAAATAATCTTTAGTATTACTTTAAATATTATTTTTATAATTAAAAAAATTTAAATTATATTTAGTGTTATATTAAATGTATTTAATATAATTAAAAAAAATTTTAAAAAATTAAAAACACGCCTTAGTTTTGAATTTAAAAAAAAAACAAAAATCACATCTCCGTTTCCTTTGGTGGTTTTCGTGCGGTTAAATGTCATTATTCTTTCTAAATTTAACTGGAATCACACCCTGGAATTCCCGAACTCCCCATCAAAATTTCTATGGAATCTAAAACTAAAAACTCTCTCTCTCTGTCTTGTTCAACAAAAAAGAAGAAAAACTCCTCTCTCTCTAGACTGGCCGCACGGTGGGTTGGTTCTGATATGCCACGCTGGTCACCTTACTAGTGAGGGTCCAAATTTTATGTGATCAACGGTCCATCTTCCGCGACACCCCCATTGAGCCCCCCATTGTTTCCTCGCCTTTGAAGTTTTTTTTTTTTTTGGCATTCATTTGGTGCTCTTGCTGTGATTGAAGGGGGCGTGTTGAGGCTGTGTTGGCGCTAATTTCATATTCTCTATTGAGCATTTCCAGAGACAATGTTTGTGCACTGTTGGGTCATGCATGTTTTGGTACTGGAATGTAAAGATTATATTATCAATTTTCTTGGCATATTGAAGAGATTTGAATGCCTGTTCGGTGATTTGAATGCGCGTTCGGTTTTTTATTAATTGGAGAGTGGAGATGTTTCTTGGTGAATATGTATGGTAACAAAGTTGCATTCATTTGAGATTCTTTAAATTAATCTTGCATGAAAGCTCTAAATTTATGGTTTGAATAAGGTGGGTAAGAGTAAATATAAAAAGTTGATTTTGAGTGATTGGCTCTTTGTCAAAGGCTGAGAGAAAAAGAATTTTGCGTCTTTCCTTCATAGCTTCCGGTACTGTGTTTTATCCCACTAGTCCAATTTATAAAAAAGTTCGTCAGGTCCTTTTGTGGCAATAGAGCTATCTTACATTATACTCTTTTCTGTTCAATTGCAGATTGGCTATAATTGGAGCAACTTACTCCATTGCAAAACTTTCGTTTAGCTATATTCCTAGTGGGTGTTATCTAAGTGGAGTTCACGGGCATGTGCCTAGTAACAGACATTTCTCTTTAGCTGCAAATTTGTTTATTTTCTGCATTTTAAACTTGATATGATCAAGTGTATACTGTTTCTATTGACTAGCGTTTCTGATCTAGGAACTGTGAAGGTTGAGATTGTTTTGCCATATCTCTCTGCCTAGCCCAATGGCAATATCATACATAAAGAGAAGGAATGGCCTACTTGTAAAATTCCAAAGTGAGTTCTTTGATTTCGTTACTGAAGTGAAGATCCTCTGCGAGCTTTTCGTTTCCTTCTATTAAAATGTAGCATTTCCTTTTTGCAGACCCGAGAAGTCCAAGCACTGCAGCGTATATGACCGCTGTGTGACCGGGTATGACCATCATTGTGGCTAGATGGTCTGTATTATATTCCTACCAATTTATTTTAAAGATTCTTGCAGTGACATTTAGTTGTTGTTTGTGGTGCTTTTCTAGCAGTTATAAATATTTTTTTTGGTTTTTCTGCCTAAAGCTGTTCATTATTGCTGAATATTTATATAAGGGAGAGAAATACATGATACTTCTTAGCTTTCCTTTTTGAGGGAAGTGCTATATGATTCAACGGCCGGAATGAATCAGGTATATATTTCTAATTCGCAAAACAGTAACTCACCTTTTTTATTCTGCAGTTTGCAATTGAAGAATCTCCAAATCCAAAATGGTCTGGATTTTTTATTACATCTTTGACTCAGAAAGATTGGTTCTTAGTAATTCATGTTCCATTCTAGAGTCTTAAATTCTACAGAAATCCTTTGAGAAGATTTGCCATGGACAACTTGCCGCAAAAGCCCTCAGCAAGCTATGAATATTAACAGTAAGGCATTTCATTGGATTCTTATTGTCCATGATTACAAGGCTTTCACAGCTTTGTGAATTGGTGGAAGTTGTTTCTTTGGCTGATGAAACTAAGGGTGTGTTTGTTTCTTTGTAAAACCAAGTTCAGGAAAATATTGTCCCTATTTTTCAACGTTTGGCGCTGTAAAAAATAGAAAGTCAACGGACAATATTGTCCCAGTCAACACTTAAAAGCCCTTAATTTTGGAAAAACGACGTCCGCTCTAAAAGAGCGGACGTCATTTTCCACCGGTCCATATCGATGAAACAAAACGAAAAATGGCAAGAGGAAGCAAGGAAGCGCCGGAAGCGAAGAGAGTTCCAGATCTTCAAACTCCAAATCCATCTTCTTCCTTCAATTAATTCTTTTTTTTTTTTTCATTCGTTCCACAACAAGTCTCGCTGACTAAAACAAAAAAGAAACGTTTGTGGCCTTCAAGCGACGTGCAAGGAGAAGGAGAGCGTACGAGTTAGAGTGAGAATGGGTCACCTTCAAGCCAGCTCCTCCTCCACATTCATCAACAGACTGCTTCGTTGCCCCAGCCAGTCATTCTATCTTTGCCCGTCGGCAGCTTTATCACTATCCAGTAAGCTATTTTTTGTCTAATTTTTTCTATTTTCCCTAGCCTGTTGCTCCATTTTTTGCATCTTTAGGTCTTTCTGAATTGAATTTTGGGGTAAAAGAGGTTTGGGGATCAGGGCATGGGGCTAATTAGGAAATGGAATCAATATTTGGAATGGGTTTTCATTCAATATAACTTCCGGTTGGCTTGAGCATAATGACTTGGATGGGTAGTATCAATTGCCTCTCAGTTTGCCCCAATAACCAAAAATTAAACAATAATTAAAAAAAAGGGGGCAGTTTTATTTCATTTGGAGAATTTGTTCACAAAAAAATGAAAAAATTTCTAGTGATGGCCTTGCAGGGGAATGTCTGACCGATGACTCTTTGTTCTATATTGCTAGCTATATTGGTGCTTGTATTGTCTAGCACTGGGCCACAATTATGCAAAACTTTCAAGCATCTAGACTCATTACAATGATGGACAAAGCCTGGCAACTCCGTTCATTCAAGGCACTTGATGAAAGAATGTAAACTTGACCAAGTCAAGGTTGGTGTCAATGGTCTGGCTATGTTCAACTTTGAACAACCCTTTGTTTGTGACTCTTCAGGAGAATTGGGTGATATCACTAGATCACATGATTGACTGGGAAGTTCTTCCCTCGAATCTTGTTTGTGCTAAATTTGTCAACGGAAAGTCTGAAGAATTGAAGCAAAATATATCGTATGGTCTTGTTGAGAGGAGGGCAGATTTATGAGATCTGTGGAACCAATGCTAATGCAAATGGAGTACATGGTGAACATTCTCATGTGCTAAGACTATGTGTTTGATGACTAGATAATGGACACCAGATTGGACCGCTTAATGTAATAGAATTACATAGTGAATATTCCCAAGTCCTATCACCTTTTTGCATTTGTGTAAACTTTTATCATTGACTGTGGTTTGTATTAGTTTTAAGAGATAGTGAATTTATGAATTGGACAACTTGAGGCAAATGTAAATACTTCAGATTATTGATAGTTTTTTTTATTTAAATGACAAATTGTCCTATATGTTAGGAGATTATACTCCGTGGATTAATATGTTTTGTATGAATGAAGTTTGAGTTGTGCTTTATTTAAGGACATCAATTCTTCATTTGTTGTCTCAAGAATGGAGTATAATTTGGCACTAACGTGTTTGCATATACAACCGTATAAGCCCCTATGGAGAGAGATTGCTAAAATAAATCCAAAAAAAAAATAATGAAGAGTCTAAGGGGGAGAAACAGGGAGAGAGAGAGAGAGAGAGAATTATGACAGAGAGATATGAGAGAGAGAAGGAGAGAAAAATGATAGGGAGAGAAAAAAAAAGAGAAAATTTTATAAAAGTTAAATTTTTAATATTTTATTTTACAGAATTTCACCAAACACAGAAAATTGTTTTTATTATCACAGCAAACACTGAAACAGAAAATGATCTTCCAGAATTTCATTATCCTCAGCAAATAATGTCCCAGAATTTCACTTTCTTCAGCAAACAAACGGACCCTAAGTGTTCTGGGGAGCGGACCCTAAGAAGGCCATGCAGGCTGGAAGCCCCAGCCCAAGCAGGGCAAGACGATACGGCCTAAATCTGGATTTTGCTTGACATGATGGAGAGTCCAAGCTGGTCTTTTGGTGAAAATTCAGCTCGAGAGACCTCAAAATCTGCACTCGGTGCGCAGACAGTGTGTAGGCCAAAAGCAGGGGAGGGTGGTTGACTGCCCGAGGGAAGAGCAATCCAACCTGACCCAACCTGAAGTCCTACAGCAGAAGCAGACCATTCTGAGAATCGACCTTGAAGTAATAGGACAGACTAATTTGCAGTGAGGCCAAGGACTTGACTCTTGAGCATGCATCTCATTCGGCGAGAGAGGCCTGCCATATTAGGTGAGTAAGCGACGTCACGGGGAGGCCCAATACCCCCGGATCAAAAGTCGAAGGAATTGGGGACCCCTCCAGCCCTTGGCCATTCATTCTCTAGCTGGTCCAAAGCCCAACTCTAAGCCCAACTTACTTGTGGTGAGCTCCTCATCAATTATGAATGATTCCTTCTTTTTTTTTTTTTTTTAATAAGTTGGTTGTACAAAATAAAGAAAATTGGATGGAGTTGTAAATAACAATGACTTACGAAATAAAAAGGAATGAAACAATTTAGGGTTTTTGAATT
Source organism: Carallia brachiata (assembly GCA_021464245.1). NCBI lineage: Eukaryota > Viridiplantae > Streptophyta > Magnoliopsida > Malpighiales > Rhizophoraceae > Carallia > Carallia brachiata. The sequence goes on along the minus strand of JADCRB010000028.1, from coordinate 7,052,887 downwards.
GTATCATTCTCAACATTAAGATTTAAATTGCGCTCCAAACATATGCGTAAATAACAATGGTTTGTAAATATATTTAGATGACTATTGTTGGCTTGTCCTATATTAATCGGGTATGTCATACTATATTGAAAGTGGATTTTCAAAAAATTAAAATTGCTCTGGCGCCGAAGATGATTTGGACACAAATGTTCTTTTAAGCCAAATTGAGCTTCCATTCCAGGGCTTATTGGACAACAATTTGGTACGTTCTCGCTCTCCTCTCCTCTTCTAACTTTTCTTTGTAAAATCTTCAATTTCATTTTAGTCATTCTGTCTTATCTATGCTGATTTCATTTTCCAGTTGTTTTTCATTGGTTTCATGCTTACTTATGGGATATTTAAATTTAAATAACGAAGTCTTTTCCCAGGTCTTTCTTTGAAATTTTTTATTTAAACAAACAATGAATTCGTCCAAGCCTTTCTTTTATTATTTTTCAATTTAAACAATAAAGTATTTTTTCCAAAATTTTTAAAATTTTTATTTTTCAACAATAAAGTTTTTTTATATAAAAAATATTATTGAGATTAGATAATGAATTTCATTTACGAGTCTTTTTAAGACTTGTTCTTAAAAATATGCTAAGATGACGTCAATACGTTTTAAATAGTTTGACCAATTTGATTCAAAATTGAATGATAATTTCAATAGAAAAAAAAAGATGAATTGAATCACAAAAATGAAGTGACACAATAATTTATAATATTTATATTTCTCTTATTTTTCATTGAGAAAAGGGTTGCCTCCGTTTTCTTTTATCCAAAACCATATTTTTGTGTGCCTATCTACGTATATCTCATTTGGATTGCATTCTCTAACTATATTCTTACGCTATAAAAAAAAGTATGTTATGAGGAGATAAGCCAGAAAAAAATTTACCAGTTGATAAAGGCAAATGAACAAGCGCCTGTCAACGTGCGTGTTTGTGTGAGCGTCTGTCCTAGGAAACAGTTAAACAATGACGTTAACAGTACGATAAGTCAGTCTCGCTTTATAAGTAGTATTACTAACATATCCATGAGTACTTCCTATTTTTGTTGCTTAAAAAAAATGGGAAAAATTTTGGTAACTGTTTTTTAGGTGATTTTCGTAGTTGTATATACGATTTCAGACATTGTATGTTTTTTTGTAGTACTTTGTAACAAATTATTTAAAAAAAAATTTATTTTTAATAATTAATTACATATTGAATAATTTTTTGTAACATGTCATATAATTTTTTTAATTTTCTTATTATATTATGTAATCTTTTTTATTATATCGTATAAAATAATCACAAAAACTACCTAAAGATGATGGAAGCCACCTAGTCAGGTCCAAAAAAATGTTACTTCCCTGAATGATAAATTAGCAAATTGAGGTTTTGGCAATTTGATAGTGGTGGGGCGGAAAAAAGTACAATAATTTGTATATAGTTGTCGAGTCTTTGTCAGACACGCGAAATTGTTGTGCTGTAGAGTTTGGTTTTGGAAGGAAAAAGGAAGGGAGACGCACAAAAAATAAATGCGATAATGATATGTTATAATTGATAATTTTATTTTTATAATAAATAACTTAAGTTTTATAATAAAATATCAAAATATTTTTTATTTATTTTTTTATAAAAATTAAAAAATTTATTGAAATAATAAAATTATCTATTATAATTAGTCGATTCTTTTATATATATATATTTTTTTTTGTCTGCATAACTGGACCCGTTTTGGACTTCCGTACATTGTTACTTTCCCGAATGACAAATCAAACACTTTGATCCAGGTGGGGCAGAAAAAGTATAACTACTGTATGAAATTGTTGTACCGTAGAACTTTATAGTATGTTTAAATTGAAAGAAAAAGAGTAGAAAAGAAAGAAATAAAAAAATTATAAGGAAATAAAATTATTTAAATAAGTAGAAAAAATTATTAAAAAAGAAGTGATAAAAAAAATAAATAATAATTTATGAGAAAAAAAGTAATAAAAAAATAAATTATTTAAATAAGTGAATACGTGAGAAAAATAAATTATTTAAATAAATAAAAAAATTTAAAAAAATTATAAAAAATTATAATTTTTTTTTTCTTTCCTTCCCTTTCTCTAGTTAACCAAACAGGGCCATTAATTTTGGAAAGGCTAGTACAGAGCTAACTTGGCCTAGTTGGTTAGGGGGCCTCAAGCTTAAGGAATATCTGGCTCTCGGCGCAAAGAAGAAATAAGAAGCGGGTGAGTCTATGGCTTTTTGGCAGTCAATCATGGCGGATAGACTTTATTTCAACGACAAAATTATGTTGATCTCTTTAATACTTTTGGAAAAGAGCACGAAAGATCTGAGACGAGAGATATTGTCTCTGCTTTTTTTCACCCACCTGATAAAGTACTGCTAATATTGGTTGGATATATTAATAAAATACAATAAGGATAGTGACAGCAAAGTCGAGCAGCGACCCTTTCTTTGTAAATTTCCCTAAAAATTTTGAAAGCAGTTCGGTCGTTAGGGCACTAAAAAGTATATAATAAAATTTTTTTAAGTGAGATTAGATTAAAGTTATGCAAACCATAATTTTTAAATCTGACTCAGTTGATAATTCGATTAAAAAATAAGATTATTTGATCATTGATTTAACTGTCGGGTTATTAGTTGAACCACATAAATAATTAAAAATATAATAATTAATTTAATGAAATATTTATATCATATGAATTGTAATAAATAAAAATATTTAATTTTAAAATATAAAAAATTAGAACGATACACTATTTTTATAATTTAATATATTTATTTTTATTCATTAAATAATATTTAAGATACTCATCTATAAAATAAATCTTTGTCTGCATTTTCTATTTAACTAGTATTAATTGAATATACTCATTTTTATTCAAATAATATGTATTTTATGAGAATTCAAAGTCAACCTCTAAATTCTAATGATTAAAGAGTATAAAAAAGAAAAACTCAAATGAAGAAATTTGTGATAACAAGTAAATATTAATTCATTAATAATTGAAATGAACATTCAACTATTATGGGATAAGTGCTAAAAAGTTGATAAAAAAATTAATATTTTTTAATTAGAAAAAATTTGATGTTTTGAATTGGTAAAAATCTGATTGAGTTTTGGTTTTATCGGGTCACCGAGTTTAACCGGTTTGGTTGAGTTTGACCGGATTTTGATCGAGTTATATACTTTTCAGTCTAATTGTGTGACTCAACCCGATCTAATGTTTGGGTCACCAGATTTTTGGTCCAACCAACGGGGTCGGGTCGGTCTCATAACTATGATGCAAACCATCAGATTGTTAAATTTGAAAAAAAAATTGATCATTAGATTAATTGTGTAATTATTTTAATATTATATAAAATACAATAAATTTTTTTTTGGTAATTTGTCATGCATTTCATGCTTCTCTCTCTCTTTTTTTTTCATTTTTATCTCTTATAATGTCCTAGGCATTAAGCAATGAAGTCTTTTCTGAGTCTTTTTTGAAATTTTAGATTTAAAAAAAAGTCATAAATAAGATTTTGGTCTCCTACAACATTTGGTTCTTTTGTTAATTATAAACACTCCTTTTTTTTTTGTTCAAATTGGTCCTTTTGTTTATTGCATTGCATCTTTTGGCTCTTTAATGCTAATCTGATGTTACTAATTGACACGTGACACCACTTCCGATGCCACATCAAAAGACCATCAACATCTCAAATACCAAGTCAGCAATTTAAAGTAGATTTGACATTTTTTAAAAGTTTATTATTATTTTTTAAATAAATAAAAAAATAATTTTTCTAAAAAGAAAAATCATTTTTTTATGTTTGAAAAAATAATAAACTTAATATTAAAATATGAAAAAAATAGAGCGAGACAAACTATGTATTTGGCCCATGAAGCCGCGATAAGAACTAGTTAATATAAATTTCGTCGCATGATAACTATTGGTTTAACAACAATACAGCCTTTCTGCAGAGGAGCGGAACGAACCAACTAAGAGATCAGGTTCGCTGGAGCTCCGTTTGTCACTCTAGAACACGTGGACCGAATGTGGAAATACTATTTGCTTGAGAACTCGGACCGGGATGTGATTGATGAAGTGGGAAGTACGTCGGCGGTGGCTATTGCTCTGGCAATTCGGCAAGACCCGTACGAGGCATTTAAGCGCGTTTAGGGATTCTATTCATCAGGAAATTAACACTGCGTATCGAAAGCTTGCTCTTAAGCAAGTTAATTTGTCTCTTACATCTTTTAGATTATTCAATTTTGTTATTAAGTTTATTATTTTTTAAGGCATAAAAATGGCCTTTCTTTTTTAAAAAAATTATTACTTTTTTCGTTTATTTATTTTAAAAATCAATGATAAAATTTTTAAAAATGTCACACTGGCCTTAAATTGCTAATGTGATATTTAAAGTGTTCTCAGACTTCTAAAGTGACATCTGAAGTGGCGTCATAAGTCAATGACTAATAGTAGTTACGATAAGTGACTAATATATTTTTTTTTTAAAATGTTTATAATTAACAAAAGTGTCAAATGTTGGAAACCATAAATTTATTTGTGCCTAAAAAAATAAGAGTGTTATTAAAAAGATATAAAAAATAACTATAAAATAGATATATGAATGAGTTTAATTTATAAAAAATAATAAAAATTTTATTTTTTTTGAAAACTAAATTTTGAACATACTTAATATTACTCTAAATTTACTTAGTATTTTCGTAAGTTTTGATTTTAATTTTTTGTCATTTTTTTTGCTAAAAAGAAAATTTTTACTATTTATAACAACTGTATGATTATTTTTTATATCTCCTATTTTTTTAAAAAAAATAAAGACTTTTAAGGTTTTTTTATTCTTTTTTTGTGATATTTAAGTTATTGCTAGCCTTCTAGTATTGCGTATTAATGACTAATAGTAGACTAATGTCTAAAGTCTAAAGACTAGTTTAACAAAAAAAAAAAAAAAAAAAACAAAAAAGTGTCCATCATAAAAAAAGTCAAATGGAGGGGTTAAAAAATTGATTTATGCTTTAAAAAGAAAATAAAGACTTCTAATTTTTTTTTAATTTTTTAATTTAAACAATAAAGTCTTTAAATCAATTTATGAATTTATTCTGAACTTTTTTTATTATTTTTTATTTTACAGATAGCAATATGGACGGCATCAAATATCACCACCTCTGTCCCTCACTGAATCTTTTCTCATAGATTCATTCATTTACACGGACTTCACTTCCCAGTTCCCACTGCTACTCATCATCACCATCATCATCTGCTAAACTGTGCATTCTTCCTTCAGATTCCTGCTGGTGCTGAACAAATTGTTCTATCTGTCCCATTTTTAGCCATACAAATTCCAGAGTATAAGCAGCTGCGCTTACTTTTGCTTTCCCTGCTCTCTGTCTTTGATTTGGGCTGTCCTTCCACCGCTTACCGTAAATCACACCCTGTTTTCTGCACTACTGTATACGCCATCTACACCTACCAGTAGATTTCACCCTGTCTCTGTGATTCTCTGTCCATTAACTTCCTTCCATTTTTTGCTACTTATTCATCGCCTAGCTTTCATTCGTATTTCTTCTTCTATTTGCTTTTCCTTTTGCCTGCTTTTCTTTGCTGCTATCTTTGTCTTCCCGCCTAAGTCCGTGTATTTGTCCAACCATTCCAATTCGCATATTCTGTCTTGTTGACCAATTTTCTGTTAAAAGCATTTCTTATCAGTTTTCCAGGAAAATAAACAAAAAGAAGGTACAAAAAGCATAAGAAAAGTCTAAGGAGTCGGAAGCAAAAAATGGCTTTGGAATTCATTCTTTCCATAGCTCCCACTGTTTTTGAGTACACCATCGGCCCCGTGATACGGCATGCCGGATATGCTTTTTGCTACGCAAGGAAGGTTGCAGAGCTCAAGAATCAGGTTGAGAACCTGGCCGCTACAAGAGGGAGCTTGCAGAACTCTGCTGAAGAATATCGGAGGAACGGGTACGAGATCCAGCCTGACGTTGTAAAGTGGCTGACTGATGCCCAGAAGGCCATTGAAGAGGCTGGGGAGCTTACTCAAAGCGAAGAAGAAGAGGCAAAGAAGAAGTGTTTTGCTGGGTGGTGTCCCAACATAAATACCCGCTATCAGCTTGGGAAAAATTCAGCCAAAAAAGCTTTGGCCATTGAAGGTCTGAAGAATGAGGGCAAATTTGATCGGAATCAAATATCCTACCGGCCCGCTTCACAGCAGATAGTTTCTTCATCCCTTCATGGTTTCGAGGACTTGCCTTCGAGAGCTTCCAAATTCAAAGAAGTTATGGTTGCATTGACAGATCCCAATCCAAATGTCAATATGATAGGTGTCTCCGGCACAGGCGGAACGGGTAAGACCACTTTGGCAGAGGAGGTCCACAGGCAAGCTCTTGAAGGGAAGTTGTTCGATGTCGTGGCTATGGCAACTGTATCTCAAAATCCAGATCTCAAAGAGATTCAAAGGAGTATTGCAGACGTGCTAGACTTGAAATTCGAGAAGGAGACCGTATGGAAGATCAATTGAACTTCTTCAGAGATTGAAGAAAGAAAATAAGGTCCTTATAATTTTGGACGATCTCTGGAAAAAAATTGAACTGAAAGATTTGGGAATTCTATTAACCAATGAGAAATTGTTCAAGGGTGGAGGAGCTGACTTCTTGCGCGAAGGTTTTCCGGTCGATTCTCAGTTGGAACGGAAAGAAGAATATCTCAAGGGATGCAAACTGTTAATGACCTCAAGAAGTCGGGATCTGTTGACCAATGACATGGGAGTGCAGAAAGAGGTCATGCTCGATGTTTTAGACCCACAGGAGTCATGGGCTTTATTTGAGAGGACGCTGGGTGGCCTCAAAATTCCAGAATCGCAATCTATAGCCGAAAATGTGGCCAGGGAGTGTGGAGGTTTGCCTATCTTACTTGTCACGGTGGCAAGTGCCTTAAAGAACAAGGATATCAACATATGGAAGGATGCTTTAAACCGACTGTCTACGTCTAAAGGTGAGCAATATAAGTCTTGTCTACAGTTGAGTTATGATCATTTGCCTGATGACGAAGTCAAGTCGTTTTTTTTGCTCTGTGGTCTATTTACGAGTTTTGATATATGGATCATAGACTTGTTGAAGTATAGTATGGGCCTGGGTCTACTTAAAGGCGTACGCACGGTGGAAGCTGCCCGACTTAGAGTCCATAAGTTGATTGAAGAGCTAAAAGGCTCGTGCTTGTTGTCAGAGAGTGAAACGCATGGTTGCGTCAGAATGCATGATGTTGTTCAAGACGCTGCTGCCTCAATTGCATCCAAATCTCAATTTAGATTCAAGGTCGGTGGTGCTTCGTTGGAGGAATTCCAAGGAATGGATACTAAAAGTTGTACAAAAGTTTGTCTTGACATCTGTGATGTTTCTATGGCCTGTCTGAAGTCGAAATGCCCAACGGTAGAGTTCTTTCGCTTGTATGGGGGAGATCGCTCCTCGAACATCCCCGATTCTTTTTTCGAAGGGATAACAAAGCTTCAAGTGCTGGACTTATCAAAGACGCGTTTCTCATCTCTTCCTTCATCACTGGGCTCCCTAGCAAGCCTTCATACGTTGTGTTTGGACTTGTGTACATTGCACGACATATCTGTCGTGATGCAACTAGAGAATCTTGAAATCCTTAGCCTTTGGGGCTCTGAAATAGTTGAGTTGCCAAGAAATCTGGTGCACTTGGCTCGACTCAAGTTTCTAGATTTGAGCAAATGTTCGAAACTCAAATTCATTCCAGAAAATGTCTTGTCACAGTTATCAAAGTTAGAAGAACTGCTGATGGGTGACAGCTTCGTTAATTGGGAGGTCAAACGTCCCGATAATCAAAGCAACGCAAGTCTATCTGAATTGGAGTGCTTGCCTCTAACAAATTTGGAGATTCATGTGCCAGATGCCAAGAAACTACGACAGAGGAGGCTATCTTCCAAGAAGTTGGAAAGATTCAAGATATTCATTGGCGATGTGTGGGACTGGGGTGACAAATATCAAACTTCAAGAACGTTAAAGTTGAAGCTGGATACAAGCATTCACTCGAAGCATGGGTTGAAGACTTTATTGAAGGACGTAGAAGATCTTTATTTGGATGAATTGGAGGGAATCAACAATGTACTATATTATCTAGACAGTGAAGGATTTCCACAGCTAAAGCATCTTCGTGTTCAAAACAGTACAGAGATTCGACATATCATTGACTTAAAAAGGCTGGGGCCTTGTTATGCATTTCCTGTCCTGGAGACGTTGATTCTGCAGAATCTGGTGAACCTAGACAACATTTCTGCGAGGAAACTTTTGGACGGGGACTTCTGCAAACTAAGAATCCTAAAAGTCAGAAGCTGCAACAAATTGAAGAATCTCTTCCTGTTTTCCACGATTCGAAGAAACCTTCAACAGCTTGGCGAAATGGAAATAATAGACTGCAGTGATATAGAAGTGTTATTTGCTGATGAAAATGGAGAAGTAGAAGAAGAAGAGGATGATAAAAATGAAGTGGTGGAATTCGCTCAATTATACTCCTTGAAGCTGCAACTGCCACTGCTCCGAAGCTTTTGTTCGAAAGGGAAAGTGCATCCTGCATCCGCAACGGCGTCTGGCTCAAGACAAAAGCAATCCGCAATGATTCCACCTTTCATGGAAATTGAATCAGCAAGTGATACTTCAATGCCCTTATTTAATGAAATGGTACGCTTATACGCTCACGTTCTAACTCTATATTTTCTAGTTTTTGTTTGTGTGTGGGGCTAGAATGGGTCGTTAGAGACACAAACATGAACATTTTTGTGTTGTCCGTTGAGAATCCAGGACTATTATCTAACGTTTAATTCATTTTAGTGTACAAATTTAATACTGTTAGAAGAGAGAAGAATATGGAACCTTGATGCCATATAATTTCTTAAAAAGTAAGGCTTTATTATTATTTTTTTTTATGCCATGTATTTATCTCAACAAGTACGATAACTTGAATGTTACCATAGATTAATCCTCACATTTTTTTTTAATATTTGCCAGAAAATTAACTGGTGAAAAGAAAATTGTGGTTGCAGATTGTTTTCCCAAATTTAAAAGAATTGAAGTTGTCCTCTATTGGGGTGGATAAGATATGGCACAGACAATTTGCAGATCAACGTTCTTTCTACGAATTAACAAGCTTGACGGTGGAGACTTGTAGGAATCTTAATTATCTTTTTATATCATCAATGGTCACAAGTTTTGTCCAACTGCAAAGACTAGAGATATGTGACTGCGAGTCATTGGAAGATGTGATAGCTACTGAAGGAGAAAAAATACACAAGGTTCTTTTTCCTAATCTACAATTTCTAAAGTTCAAAAGGTCTTCCAAATCTCAGCAGGTTTTGCATTGGTGGTTTAATAGAATTCCCCTCTTTGAAAAAGCTCTGGATAGAGGATTGTTCTCAATTAAAGGCATTTATTTCCAATCATATTGCCGGCAATACCAAATCCAGCTTGGCCCTCTTCGACGAGAAGGTGTGTGCATTTTTGTTAAAAGAGAAAATGTCCATGGCTTTACATTTTAGCACTATTTCACCACCACTGTACTAGCAAAAAATTTTAGAAAAATTAAAATTTAGGATAATACTTATTATATTTAATATAACACTAAATATATTTATGATTTAAGTAAAAAAAAAACTAAAAGAAAGGAGTAAAATGGAGGTAGTGCTAAATTGTAGAGACATGTATCAGACCTCTTTTTCTTATTTCTTTTCTTTTTGATAAACCTCTATTCTTAGATGGGCCTTTTTGAAATGTTATTATCTATCTATATATTATATATAGTATGCCCAACCAGGGGTGTGCCAAGTGCAACGCTTTTCTATTATTTTTTAGCATTTTTGTCTCGTTATTCAACTTCTAGTAATTGTCATGGCACATAAAAATAAAAATACTAACCATCAATTCATTCAATAAGTCTTAACTTTTTTATTCTATGATGCCTCTTCTCCTTCTTTAGTAACGAGCATCTATAATAAATTGATGTTCCTTGATCTTTCTTAGCAATAAGGGTCTTTGTATGTACAAACGGTAGACCAGAAGGGTAGGAGACAACTCATATTTATTCTAACACCCTTTTAGGTTTCTCTTTCTCATCCTATAAGAGCACCAAACTGTACGTTGTGATGCGTACGTAGAAAGTGTGATTTTGATCGACATATTGATTGTTCTCACACAACATCCTTGAAATATAAAGGCCTTTGGAACCTACTTGTGCTGATTAATGCAATGTGGAACCAAAGTATGTGTCAGAGTAAGTGATGTTACACAATATACATGAAGTCAACTATTCTAACTTTATATGATTTTATTTTTTTAATGAAGATAATAAATTCATGCGCATACTATTTCTTCATTTTATTCCCTTATTGCTTTAACTATTAAGAAAACAATATATTTTTAATTTATTTTTTATCGTTGTAACTCGTATAGATATTGTGATGATATCATGCGTGTGGTTGTTTAACTTTGTATGCCTTTGCATCAGTCTTATGTAAGATTTTCTGTGACAAGTAATGAAACGATTTCCCTTTGGTTAAAAAAAAAAAAAAAACTTAGTCCTGTTTGAAGAGAAGGTTTAGTGCTTCTCTTTGTCTCGATTAAACTTCTATTATTTTATGAGTTTTTTTTTTTTTGAAAATGTTTTGGTTCTTTTATTTGTTTCCTTGGATTCTCAAATATGTGTTGTATTTCCAATCTAACAAAACAAAATGTGTCCTTTTTCCCCTAAAAATAGTGATAGAGAAGATGGTCCATGATAACTTTTATTATTATTTTTTTTGTTAATTGACTTTTACCAGGATTGATCTTTTAACTTTCAACAACTCTAAATTTGGTTTCACATTTGTGTCTAATTCAATTTTTTGGTATTCTTAGACAATTCGTTTCTACTTTTTCTTATAGGTCGCTTTCCCGATGTTGGAGGAATTGCGGATTGTTAACATGGATGGGTTAAAGTCGATATGGCATTCTGAACTTCACGAGTGTTCCTTTGCCAAAATAAAATCTGTAATTGTAGAACATGCAAAGGAACTGCTGAATATCTTTCCACCCGAGACGCTGATGAGCAGGTTCCTTAATCTACAAAGCCTAGAGTTGATTAATTGTGCGTCACTAAAAGAAGTGTTTAGCCTTCAACTTGAGGCATTGGTGAATATTCGAACACAAGGACCCGCAGCTAGTCGATTGAGGACCTTGAGGATAAGAAATTTGCCAAATTTGAAGCACATATGGAATACTGTTCCCCAACAAAAAGAAGTCATTTCCTTTAATGATCTACAGGTAGTCGATGCTAATCAATGCCCAAATCTGAAAAGGGTTTTTCCAGCCTTCATTGCCAGGGGTCTTTTGCAGCTTGAACGGCTTGAGCTTCAAATTTGTGGGATTAAGGAAATTATTGAGACAGATGAAGAAACGGAAGCAATTGCAAGGTTTCAATTTCCCAAATTGACAACTCTGAGGCTTTATGGTTTAAAACAACTCAAGAGACTCTACACGGGGATGCATACATCTGAATGACCAATCTTAAAAATTTTAGATGTTTTTAGTTGTGGCAGAATAGAATTATTTGGGAGCTTTCAAGACAATAGCCTGGAAAGCCAATTCAATAATTCCCTTCAACGACCATTTTTTTCAGCTGAGAAGGTGCGGACATTTACTCCAACTTCTTTCTGTTCGTCCATCATCAATGCATTTTCCATACAGTTGAACTGTTTTAGTCAAGAAATCATCATCTAAAAATTCCTTATTACCAATAGCTAATAGCTGTGCCCATATGGGGAAGTTTATGGTTCGGTTGAGGTTAAAACCCAGACCGACCTATGGTTTGCTTTGACCGTTTTAAAAATTAAAGTTGTTCAAAATTTTTGGTTAATTAAAAGTTTGGTTTAGTTTGGTTTTTAAACCTTTAATTTAACTGGTTGACAATTAATTTCCAAAAAAATAGTAATAAAAATTCTAATTTTAATGTAACATATATATAATTTTGATATATTTATTAGGACAAAAAACTATAATTATCATTGTATAAAATAAATAAGTCATTCAATAAGACATAATAATACTTTAGTGAGATAAAATAAATAAGTCATTCAATAAGACATTATAATACTTTAGTGAGATTTACTTATTATACATATATTTCTCGGTAATAATTATAGTATTATCTAAATGAAAAATAAAATTATACATATAAGATAACATTTCAATTTAGTTAAGTGTGACTTTCTAAAATAAAAAAAAAAACTTTAATTGAATCGAAAAAATAGATTTACTTCAACTTAATAAGTTTCAATTTTCACAGTTAACCAAATTTCTTTTGGGTTTTCAAGAAAAATGAGATTGCTCAGCACAACTTGCATTAATAGAATAATAAATTATTTTGAATTGCCAATCGTGGACTAGCATTCATTGAAAAAAAATGTTATAACATAGTCAAAGGCCTTTTTTATAAAAAAAAACAAAAAAATCTAAGTTGACAGAAGTGGCACCTGAAAGTGAGATTGCATTCAAAGATTTGAGGAATTTGTCATTTTCTCTTCAAAATGTGAGCCTGAAAATGGAAAAGGAAAAGGTAAAATTTATGCCTCATGGTAAGAAAGTTAAAATATAATAAAAGATTAGGATAGGAAAACAATATTTAAATATTAATATGTCATAATCAGCTGTGTAGATGCTGAAAATTTTTTATGTGTTTGATTGATCTTATGAAAGAATAATATTTATTGTTTAAGAGTCTATTTATGTTCTGTAATTATGATAATATAGTATATAATAATTAGTAAGATGTTTTATTTTAGCCCCTATGGAAAAATATCAAAATCCAAAATCGTACCACTCTCAAGTCTATCTGCTTGATTGGGTTGTACAGGTCATTCCCAACTTAGAAAGTTTGACTTTGACCGGTAGGGACGCACAATTGATAAGGGATGCTCGATTTCAGCCCCTCCTATCGGATGAACTGAGGCATCTCCGTTTGGAAAACCTTGATGAGAAGTCAGCATCATTTCTCCCTGCTCTCCTCTCACGATTCCAAAATTTGGAATTCCTAGAAGTAATGCATAATGAGCTACAGGAGTTGTTCTGGTTTGAAGGACCTGTCACTGTCAGTGAGGAAGAGCATCAAGGGAGGACATTTTCCACTATTCAAGTGATGAAGCTAGCAGGTCTTCGCAATCTGAAGACTATTTGGAAACAGGGTTGCCCACAGGAACAGATCTTGTTTAAAAATCTTGAGTCACTAGAAGTATGGTGGTGTGACAGTTTGATTAGTTTGGCGCCTTCTGTTGCATACTTTGGAAATCTGTCCCATCTGAATGTATGGAAATGTCAAGGTTTGTTGAATCTGGTGACTTCCTCAACAGCCCAATATCTGAGGCATCTCACAAAACTGAGCATAAGTGAATGCAATATGGTAGAGGAAATAGTGGCAAGAGAGGAAGACCATGACGGAGAAGGCCAGGTGATTACTGGGGCAATTTGAAAACTCTGAAACTTGGAAACTTGGAAATTCTCACTTGCTTCTCATCTGCCTATCACACCTTCAAATTTCCATCTTTGGAGGAAGTAATTGTGACGCAATGTCCCAAGATGAAGTCTTTCTCAGGAGGACTCTCAGTCACACCAAAGCTCAAGAGAGTAAAACTGGCCCAAGAAGATGCTAGAGGGAGTTGGGAGGGCGATCTCAACACCACCATACAACAGCTGTGTGCAGAATCGGTTGGTATCTGTCACTGAATCCTATTTGGGCTACTAAATAGTGCTTACTGGCATGTTTCTTTTTCTTTCATCATATTTAATTTGACGAATGAGCCTTAATATTTTGTTTCTCCAGGTTGGATTTCATGGCATAGAGCATCTGAAACTCTCAGATTTTCCAGAGTTGAAAGAATCTTGGCATAAGGAACATTTTCCAGCCAATTTCCTCTCCGATTTGAGGTCTCTGGTGGTGGATGAATGTGTGCATTACTCCAATGCTATCCCATTCAATTTATTACGTTCCTTGGACAATTTGGCAGAGCTTGAAGTGAAAAATTGTGATTCAATAGAACAAGTATTTGATCTCACTCTGCACAATGCCCCGGATGGCCAAATCCGGACACTGACCAAGCTAAACAAATTGCAATTGAATGACCTACCAAGGCTGAAGCGAGTATGGAAGGAGGAGCCTAAAGGGGTGTTTCCCCTTAGCAACCTTAAAGTGCTCAAAATTCACAACTGTAGCACTTTGAGATACCTATTTACTCAAACCACGTGCTTGGGCCTTGCGCGGCTCCAGGAGCTCGAGGTAAAAAGATGTCCTATAATTCAGGAAATCATCACAAAAGGAGTAGCATCAGGAGTTGATAACGTCAAGCTTCCGCTATTGAACTCCGTTTCTCTCGAATGTTTGCCCAACTTGACAGGCTTCTACTCCGGAGGTGCAACTGTGGAATGTCCATCCTTGAAAAGCATTACTATCATTGAGTGTTCAAGTTCATTCACATGCACATTTTTGAATGAATGTCCACCATTCGATGCTAATGGAGCTACATGGGCAAAGGTCAGTTTTCTCCTATCTTATTATTATTATTTTTTTTCGTTTCTGTCCTCTTTCTTGCTAGTATGACAAGCCTTACACTGTTTCGTGCAAAAATCAAATGATATCGGCCACATTGCATGGCTGATATTGAAAGATATGATAGTTATTTAGCAATAGTTTGTTATGTATAACTCTATTAGCAATAATTTTTAGTATTATTGGAATAATTAAAAAAATGTATATAATATAACGTGGACTATGAATGAGGTAATATCTTCATTAAAGACTCAATGACTCAGCTCGATAAAAGAAATAACTTAATCACGTTCATTTATATAAATGAGCAACATTCAAGTCTAATTTCAAAACTAATTTAATAAACGAGTCAAACTAAAAAGAGGACAAGTTTGACTTGTTTAAATTTATAAACAACTCGTTTAAAAGCTCATTTATATAGTCAGGGGCAAATATACATGCTTTGTAGTTGTAATTGCCCCCATTGATATTAACATTTATTATATTAATCGTTGAGATTTTTATGGTATGCCCCCACTAGAAATTTTTTTTGCCCCCATAAATTTTTAAAATCTAATAACTTTTCCTCAAATTCTTTATTTCAAACCAAGCTAGGTAGTAATTGTGAATGTAAAAAAAAAAAGTTAATTATCAAAAAAGAAAATTTTATTTTGATGCAAGGTGTATCCATTTTGTATTAAACAAGTGAGATTTTTTTTTTGCAAAAATTATTATTAAATATGAAAATTTTGCCCCAAAAAAATCTCAAGCAATACTTAAAATTTGAAAACCATGTAAAATCTCAAAACGATAATTCTTTATGAATATTTATAATACAAATATTATAAATTTATAATTATTTTTGCTGTTTTGGGAAAATGTAAAATTCATGTTGTGATTCTATATACACACACAGATATATCTGCAAGTAATTATAAATTTTACCCCCACTGAGAACAATTTCTAGATCGGCCCCTTTATATAGTCAGTAAAAAATTTTCATTTATTGTGTTATTAGAGTGAAATTGTTAGGCGCGTTTTTTTAATTTATATGTTATATAAGTTTTATATATGTTTATATTAATATATTCAAATTAAATATTTATTTTTAATTGATTAATTTCCTTAAAATAGATGTTTTGTCATTTTAACCAATACCGATGCGATGCTTTTTTTAAGCTTCTTTGTTAAATAATAAACTAAATTTGAACATAGTAAAACTTGACTCGTTTGCAACTTTAAATATAACTCTTCAATTTTTTGCTTGATATGGATATAAAAAACTAAACAGCATAACAAAACAAAAAAAGGATAAAAAAAATTAGTGCCAATTTTGATATGGATAATTCTTTTGCTAATAATTCTTAGTATTAAGAGAGCAAGGAAAATATGTAGGGTTCAAAAGAGAAATAAGAATATGGAATTTTGATGTTATTTAATTTTCTAAAAATAAGGCACAGTGTTTTCGAATGCATGGATTGTTAGTCACTTTTTTTTTGGTTGCATGATATTGGTCCTTTACACAAAAGAATGCAATTCTCACATTATAATTTGTAATTGCAATAGATTTAACCTTGCGAAATTTGTTAATCGGTGAACTAAAATTGTGGTTTCAGAATGTTTTCCCAAATTTGAAAGAGCTGAAGTTGTACTCAATCGAAGTGGATAAGATATGGCATGAGCACTTTGCAAATCAGCCTTCCTTTTATAAGCTGACAAGTTTTACTGTGGAGGCGTGTCAGAATCTAAATTGTCTATTTATATCGTCGATGGTCAAAAGTCTTGCACAACTCCAAAAACTTGAGATATCTAACTGCGATTCAATGGAAAATGTAATAGCTACAGGAGGAGAAATCATAAGCAAGGTCCCGTTTCCTAATTTAGAATTCTTAAAGCTCAAAGGTCTTCCAATGCTCTGCACATTCTGCATCAGTGACTTAATAGAATTTCCCTATTTGAAAGAGCTGTGGATAGAGAATTGTGTTGCGTTGAAGGCATTCATCTCGAATCCTGTTGGTGTTAGCTCAGGATCTAACTTAGCCCTATTTGATGAGAAGGTCAACTTAGCCCTATTTGATGAGAAGGTCTGGTGTTTTTTGTTTTCCTGATTAAACTTCTATTATTTTATGGGATTTCTTTTATGAAAATGTTTTGGTTCGTTTAACTTGTTTCCTTGAATTCTCAAATATGTGTGTTTTAATTCCAATCTAACAAAACAAAATTTCTCCTTCTTCCCCTAAAAACAGTGATAGAGAAAAGGGTCCATGATAACTCTCTCTCTCTCTTTTTTGTTTAATTAACTTTTACCAGGACTGATTTTTAACTTTCAACGACTCTAAATTTGGTTTCGCATTTGTGTCTAATTCAATTTTTTGGAATTCTTAAGACACTTGGTTTCTACTTTTTCTTATAGGTCGTTGTCCCGAAGTTGGAGGAATTGCGGATTGTTAACATGGATAGGTTAAAGTCGATATGGCATTCTGAACTTCACGAGTGTTCCTTTGCCAAAATAAAATCTATAATTGTAGAACATACAGAGGAGCTGCTGTATATTTTCCCATCCGAGACGCTGATGAGGAGGTTCCTTAATCTAGAGAGCCTAGAGTTGATTGACTGTGTGTCGCTAAAAGAGGTGTTTAGCCTTCAACTAGAGGCATTGGTGAATATTGGAACACAAGGACCCGCAGCTAGTCGATTGAGGACATTGAGGATAACAAATCTGCCAAATTTGAAGAACATATGGAATAAGCATCCCCAAGAAAGAGAACTCATCTGCTTTAACGATCTACAAGTATTGTATGTTTATCGATGCCCAAATCTAAAAAGAGTTTTTCCAGCCTTCATTGCTAGGGGTCTTCTGCAGCTTGAACGGCTTGACCTTCAACTTTGTGGGATTGAGGAAATTATTGAGGCAGATGAAGAAACAGAAGCAATTGCCAGGTTTCAATTTCCCAAATTGACAACTCTGAGGCTTCGTGGTTTACAACAACTCAAAAGACTCTACACAGGGATGCATACTTCTGAATGGCCAATCTTAGAAACTTTAGATGTTTTTGGATGTGGCAACATAGAATTATTTACTTCAGAAGGTGGAAGCTTTCAAGAAAACAACATGAGTAGCCAATTCGATGACTCCCTTCAACGACCATTTTTTTCAGCTGAGAAGGTACGGACATTTACGCCAACTTCTTTCTGTTCGTCTATCATCAACGTATTTTCCGTACAGTTGAACTGTTTTAGTCTAGAAATCATCGTATCTAAATATCCCTTGGTACTAATAGCTGTGTCAATTTGGGGAAGTTCATGGTTCGGTTGAGGTAAAGTTGAACCGACCTTTATTTTGCTTCGACCATTTTAAAAATAAAATCTGTTCTATATTTTGGGTTAGTTAAAAGTTTTGGTTTAGTTCGGTTTTATAAATTGTTAACTTGTTGAAAATTAATTTGCAAACAATAATAATAAAATTTCTAATTTTAATGTAACATATCTATAATTTTGATATACTTATTAGGAAAAAAAACTATAATTATCATTGTATAAAATAAATAAGGCATTATAGAAGACATAATAATACTTTGGTGAGATTTACTTATTATTATACGTATATTTATCAGTAATAATTCTAGTATTATTTAAATGAAAAATGAAAAAATATCTAGAAGATAACATTTCAATTTAGTTTAGTGTGATGTTCTAAAATTAATAAAAAACTTTAATTGAACAAAAAAAAAAGATTTTCTTCAGTTTGGTTAGGTTCCATTTTTATGGTTAACCAAATTTTTTGGGTTTTTAGAAAAATGAGATTGCCCAGCACAACTTGCGTTAATAGAATAAGGAATTATTTTGAATTGCCAATCGTGGATTAGCATTCATTTGTAATCATAACATGAATTTTTTTTCCTTAAAAGATTATAATATTGTCAAAGGCTTTTTTCAAAAAAAAGAAAACATCCAAGTTGATGAAAATGACACCTGAAAATCAGATTGTATTGAAAGATTTGAGAAATCTGTCATGTTCTCTTCAAAAAATGAGTTTGAAAATAGAAAAGAAAAAGGTAAAATTTATGCCTAATAGTAAAAAATTTGAAATATAATAAAAGATTACGATAAGAAAACAACATCTAAATGTCAATACATCATTAATCAGATAAGAAAACAACATCTAAATGTCAATACATCATTAATCAGTTACGTAGATGCTCAAAATTTTATATATATTTAATTGATCTCAGAAAAGAATAATATTTATTGTTTAGAAGTCTATTCATGTTCTGTAATTATGATAAGATTGTATGTAATAATTAGCAAGATGTTTTATTTTAGCCCCTTGGAGAAATATCAAAATCCAATATCGTGCTACTCTCAAGTCCGTGTGCTTGATTGGGCTGCAGGTCATTCCCAACTTAGAGATGTTGACTTTGAGCGGTTCGGACGCACAATTGATAAGGGATGCCCGATTTCAAGCCCTCCTATTGGATGAATTGAGGCATCTCCGTTTGGAAAACCTTGATGAGAAGTCAGCATCATTTCTCCCTGCTCTCCTCCCACGATTCCAAAATTTGGAATTGCTAGAAGTAATGCATAATGTGCTTCAGGAGTTGTTTTGGTGCGAAGGACCTGTCACTGTCAGTGAGGAAGAGCATCAAGGGAGGACAGTTTCCACGATTCGAGAGATGAAGCTAGCAGGTCTTCGCAATCTGAAGACTATTTGGAAACAGGGTTGCCTACAGGAACAGATCTTGTTTAAAAATCTTGAGTCACTAGAAGTATGGTGGTGTGGCAGTTTGATTAGTTTGGCGCCTTCTGTTGCATCTTTTGGAAATTTGTCCAATCTAGATGTACGGAAATGTGATGCTTTATTAAATCTGGTCACTTCCTCAACAGCTCAATATCTGAGGCGTCTTACAACATTGACCATAAGTGAATGCGATATGGTGGAGGAAATAGTGGCAAGAGAGGAGGAAGACCAGATGATGATTACCTGGGCCAATTTGGAAACTTTGAAACTCGATTGTTTGGCAAGTCTCGCTTGCTTCTCCTCTGCATATCACACCTTCCAATTTCCATCATTGAAGGATGTAATTGTGACCCAATGTCCAAAGATGAAGACTTTCTCAAGATTAGCCCCAATCACACCAATGCTCAAGTTAGTAAAACTGACAGAAGAAGAAGGCGATGACAAAGGGCGTTGGGAGGGGGATCTCAACACCACTATTGGACAGTTGCACTGCGGAACTGGTTAGTCTCAAGATTATTGAAACCTATTTTTTGCTGCTAAATAGTGTTTGGTGTAATTTTTCTTTTCTTTTGGAGCTGGCAGTTTGTCAATTAAGCAGAAATTGATGTTGAGGAGCATTGTAATTCTGCGAGAGTCATCACCCACTGTTATCGAACGGAATTGATGAATCACTGTTACCGCTTTGCCAGTAATTGAATCTATAAAACCATAAATTCCCTTTTCCTCTCTTGGATAGTTAGATTCTCCACCCCTGTACTCTCTTTTCCTCTTTTTACTTTTATTTTTTCTGTTTTGCATCCCCCTAACTGCAACTGATAATATTTCGTCGATCAGTGGCTCCGAATCTATCGTTCCTAAATTTTTTACTCCCGAAATTCATTGATGAGGATGGCTAGATTATGGAGTTCTTAGATGAGATACACTTTGTTAGAGTAAACTTGAAGTCCTGAAAAGGAGGGAAAAAAAAAAAAATAACTAGAACGATATACAAAATAATTATAGAGTAATTATAGGCAATAAAAAAAAAATTTCAGCAAAATAAATTTTAAAGTAATGCTTAAAATCATACTAAATATATTTAAAATAACACTATATACGTTTAAGATTTAACTTAAAAAAATTTTAATTATTTATTAAAAACTAAATTCATTTTATGATTAATTTATAGATATTTTCTATGTCTTTATAATGAGACTCGAAAAAAAAATATATGGTGTCTTGATCAACTGCAGAATCAGAGTAGTCATGACACAATCCATTGGTTAACTTACATAGATATTGATTGCTGCTTGAGATTAGAATTGAAAATTTAAACAACCAGAAAACAATGAAACTGTGGTGTGCAGTAACAGAGTAAAATATCAACAATTGAAGCAAATGGGAGAAGATGAGATTGATTTCAGACGGCCTGACTGCATCACCTAGGACTTTATTGTTTACCGCCTCACAGGTATTTTGTTTGATAAATCAATTCAATTTCCCCACTCTGGAAGAGGCAATTTTGTGTCGATGCTCAATATGAAAATTCTCTTCAAAGTTCATGGCGTGGAGATGGACAGAAAGGTTATTTAACTTCAAATATGCTGGACTTCACTTTTTTTTTTTTTTTGCCATTATCTTTGGACTAAGAAGATATGGTTGATGACTTTGAAATTAGAAAGACTATAAAACAGGGAACTTTTATGTGTCTTAAATCCAAAAGAGAAAAGGTACTGCACTTGAAAAAATATGTTCCCAAAAGTATAGCAGCCATGCCTTAATATTAGAAAATAAAAGTTACAAACACCATTCCCGGTCACCCCAATGCTAACTTCAAGTATAGAGGAAACTTAATTTAGTCAAGATAAACTTTAATATCAATCCCATTATCAATGAGTGACTGGACTACAGCTCTGATCTTCTTCTTCAAAATTGTCCCTCTCCCTTGGGGTCTACGAAGCAGTGTAGACATCAGCTTCTCTTGCCCTCTCTACTAATATGCAGCCAATGGCCAAACAAGCAGGTATGTCCGATCGGGATTTTAATACAGCTTTTAAGTCTTTAGAGTTAGTACCGGCAACTGCAACCTGTTTACTGGTCACCCTATGGGTGAGGGATGCAGAAATCCCTCAAGATGAAAACATCAAGTGTAAATGGCTCCATATGCACAATTGTCCGTTGTTTAAATGATGTGTGTTTTTTGGGGTTCTTCGACTGTTTCTCCTTCTTAAAAGTGTAAGGTACTATGGCCTGCTATTGTCATCGTCCAGAAAATTTTCCATACCAAAAAAGCTTCTTGGTGCACAATTAGCCTGTTATAAAGTCACATTAGGATGAAAGGTTCCAGCATATTATGAATCTCTTCCTATTGGAGCCATAGAAATTGGCCTTTTCAAGAGTTGTTACAGCAGATTTGCAAAATTTTCAACGCAGAAAAGAACAACAGTCGGTCTCTTACAAGCAAGGTAGAAAATCGAAAGCTGTGCAATTATCTCCGAAAAGCTATGAAAAGAACCAAACATGCTGAATGTTGATCGTCCCCACACAAACAAAGAAAAAGTGGAAGAAACAGAATAATGCACAACCCTAACCTAGATAAACCTAACGTCAAAATATCTTTCACATCGTAGACCTGCTTAGAACACACATCCCTTCCACCCAACTCATAGGCTAAAAGCAATGCATGGAGAGATTATTCATATTATGCCTCTGCTATTATTTTTAAATATTAAGGCACGGCAAGCTAACAAGTAGAAGCAGCCCCAAAACCAATTTTCTTCTTGGGGGCAAGCTCACTCTTTGGTACCTTCACCCACTAATTCAAAGATAAAATTCAAGGAATATTAATCAAAGGTCTTCAAAGTAGAAATCAAACTCGAAATGGATCACTGAATCGGGAAAATAGCCCCAAGCCTGCCAACACCCCAAATCAATCCCAACTGATTGACAATACAACATCGCTTGTTCAGATTACGGAACATGCATGCATTCCGTGATGAGGAGAAAACAAAATGGAAAAATAGAAGCTTCTGTTTTGCATTGACACAACCAACCAATCAACCGAATTATTGGCATACACATGGGCTGATGTAGTGAAGACAAAAGAAAAATGAAGCAACTGACAGCCATCCAATACAGTTACAGGGAACGCACCAGTCCACTGTGGATGCCGGTGAAGGGCACAAGCAAGAAAGGCCTAAGCTTGCTTCCTCCATTTAGAGGAACCCCATTGTTGGAAACCTTGCAAAGCACTAGTTTCAACATGATTCACACACAGAAACACGCACCTGCTCGTATTATACCCAAAAGAAAGGGGACAAAAAGGGACAAAGAAAACGTTAAATTAAAACAATTTCAAGGGCATTAAAAAAACTGTTAATTTAGGAATTTTTAAAAACCAAAACGGAGATAATTAAAGAGGAAAATTTGAAAATATAAATATAAAGCAAAAAAAAAAAGAGTAGAAGAGCTTGACTGGAGCATTTTATCGAACAAGAAACGTTCATTGAACCGCAAAACATTAACGCTCAAATCAAAGATTAACCGACCTTCTTCGCAGTAAGTAAACGTTGTTGGAAGCCTTTATTTATTTCATGAAGAAGAGAAGCACATCATGATCGAACCCCATGATTATTTGTGAAGTTGATGATGATGATGCCGACGACGAGACGACGATGGGGGAGAGAGAGGCTGGGCAGTGGACTCGTGACAGGAAAACAAAAAATTAAAGTTACAAAAATTAGGTGGAGTTCCGAGAATCGCACAAATGTTTATGTAATAATGAAGCGATTGCTAATTTTATTCATTATATTTTAATGAATATAATTTATAAATAAATACAAAATTTAATCATTATTATACCAACTCACCTACCTGTAAAGTCACTTTAAAAGAGGAACACCCGAATACTTTAATACAGAAATAAGTGTTAGAGTAAGATATAAATCAGCATTTTTTATTGCGTATTTTTTTTGAAAATAATATTACCCGCATCACCGTGTCATAAATTAAGTCGAAGCGGGTTTAAATAATAATAATAAGTTCTTAATTTAAATAACAATAAATTCTCAACGTTTATTAATTCAGTGCGACTATTTTGAAAACCCAAACTGAAATGGTATTTTCTCTTTGTTTTTGTTTTTTAAATGAGTTAATAGGTCAAATATTAATT
Organism: Carallia brachiata; assembly: GCA_021464245.1. Taxonomy (NCBI): domain Eukaryota; kingdom Viridiplantae; phylum Streptophyta; class Magnoliopsida; order Malpighiales; family Rhizophoraceae; genus Carallia; species Carallia brachiata. The sequence continues at coordinate 7,029,418 of JADCRB010000028.1, read as the reverse complement.
TCCATAAACAAATTTTGAAAATTTTATTTTGAATATAAAAAAAAATTTACATATTTTTTTTAAAAATAAATCTATCATAATGTAAACTAATTAAGTGCATATTTAAAACTTATTAATACTCTAATGAGATTTATTAAAAAAAATAGTTTACATATTAACTAATTACAAAATTTAGTTTAGATAACTAATTTTTCGGTTTTTTAACACCTAATGTGTTAATGCACAAGAATAATAGAGTGTTTGGTGACAAACTTATTAAAATCGTGACTTGAATCTCAGAATTATCCAATAATATGACTCAAAGCCCTTCAAATGATTCAAATCACACAAAAAAATTATGTTTGGTGGGTTCAGTTTAGGTTGGTTAAGCATAGAATAGCAAAATCAGATTAAATGGCATAGGATCATAAATTGACAAACTTCATTTTTTCTTCTTTTCTTAAGAATAGTTTTAAACAATTAATTAATTAGAAATATCTCATTCAGGATCATTTAGTCTCACTAAAATAATAAAATCATTAACAATTTTATTTAGGTCTATCATACTTGATGGTCACTAAATAAAATAATAATATTATTTTAAAACAAAAATTTTAATTCCAAAAAAGGTTGAGAATGGTACATACAATTATAAATGAATGAATAAAAATAAATATCACGAAATTTTTTTTCTAAAATTTCACGAAAATTTCTTAAATTTTAGGGTAATATCAAGTCCACTTAAAATTTAATTTTAAAATACCAGCAAAATTATTAAAATCTCCTTGCAACATTAGCAAAAAATAAAAAATAAATCATGAAAAATCGTGAAAAAACTTCATGTTATATATCACTACTATAGAATTTCATTCAACCACATGTAATCAAACACAATAGTCAAAGTTTAATTAATTTTGATTGAATTTTTTCGACTCTTTATCCTACTCTTTTTGATTATTTTGATCAATCAAATTATGAAAATATCAGTTTTACTTTTTTTTAAAGCCTATAATATAGGCAAATTTTTCTTTGTTTCTTTTTTTTTAAGTCAAATTTACCATAATATTGGTAAGGAAGCGCAAATGATGCTGGACATCTAATTTTCACGAGGATATGCAATTTTTTGTCCTAAATTTTTAATTTTTTTTACATATGAGTCCTAAACGTTTTTGACATTTCATTTGAGTTATAAATCGTTCGATTTCATACCAAATCAGTCCTTTTGTTTACGAAAAGTAGTCAATTCATTAATAAATAAGTTTAATTTAATAGAAATTATTAAAAAAAATCAAATAAATGAATTGAATATTTTTTCATCAACAAATATGAACATTTAATATTTTTTTAATTAACAAATACACAAATTAAGTATGCAATGTGTATATTTTTTTATAAAAAAGGTATTTAATTATTGTATTTAACTTTTTTAAAAATATTTTTGTAAGGTCAAAATCATTATTTAACAAATTGACTACTTTCCCTCAATGAATAGGCTGATTTGATAAAAAATCAAAAAATTTATAACTTAAATAAATCTAAAAAAAATTTAAATTTTATATATTAAAAAAATATAAAAATATAAAAATAAAAAATTCATATCCCAATTTCCATCGCATCTATTCCACAAAGTGAGGTTTGCCTTGATAAGAAGTCGGCTCATCTCTATTCGTTCTCCTCGGAAGACTACACAATTTGGAAACACTCGAAGTAATAAATAATTTGCTCCAGGAGTTGTTCACGTGTGAAGAAGCTGCCAGGCCAGAGAGGAGAATGAAGAAATGAGAACAGTTACCGGGATTCGACACCTGAGGCTAGTATCTCTTTTCAATCTGAAGGGTATTTTGCCAATTGGAACAGATTACCGAAGATCTTGAGACTCTACAAGTACGTTGGTGTCCTAGCTTGATTAGTTTGGCGCCTTCCATTGGATCATTTGAAAATCTGTCCCATCTGCATGTATATGGAAATGTGAAGGTTTGTTGAATCTGGTAACTTCTTCAACAACCCAATGTCTGGGCCATCTCACCAAGTTGAGCATAAGCGAAATGCAATACTGTGAAGGAAATAGTGGCAAGAGAGGAAGATGACCAGGAAGACAATATTTACCTGGGACAATTTGCAACGTTTGAAACACCACTATAGGACAGTTGCTCCGTGGAACTGGTTAGTCTCAAAATAGTGAATCCTATATTTGGCTACTAAATAGTGTTTGATGTCATTTTCTTGTTTTAAGGTTGCAGTCTGTCGATTAGGTTGGAATGGATTTTTGAGGAGAATTGTATTTCTGCGCGAGTCTTTATTACCCCTGTAAGTAGTTTTTTTTTTTTATAACATTACCCCCTGAGTCTGTAACGGAACAAAATTGATGAAACAGAGTTAGTGATTGAATCTATAAAACGATGACGGTCCGTTTATTTTGCAAGGAAAACAACATTCTGTGGAATATATTTTTTGAAAATTATCCTTTTCAGAAAAAATGCATTTTCTTTGTGTTTGTTTTTGATATAAAAACAAATAATTTTATTTTTTTCTGTGTTTGTTGCATGAAAATGAAAATTATAAATTTAAAAAAAGTAAATACAAAAAAAAAAAAAGACATTTAAATCTATATACTCCTGAGCTGCCGTAATGGCCACCTGGAGAACACGGCGTCAACGAATCCAAGGAACTGCTGAGCTCAGAATGTTTATTACTGATTAAATTAGTAAATTCAAAATTGAGGAAATTCCAAGCAAATTCCATTTTTTTGCAACAAGTGGTTTGAGATGCCGGAGTAGGATCCCGGAGGCGGCGTCATTGAGATGCAGTGCGTTTTGGATCGGAGATGAGAAGCCTCCTCAAATGGAAAAACTGACATGAAGCCCTAATAACTTTGTTTAGATTTTTCGACCGACGGTGGAGTTACCTCGGTGGCTGCGATATTTTATGCAGAAGGGCTTCGATGTAGTACAATGCAGTGTACAAGTACTGCATCGCATCCACACCTGCCGCCTATGTTTTGTTATCTGTTTGATTAATTGGGGCCCTGGAATTGCCGTACCAAACGAAGCGTTTTAGGCAAATCATTGAAAAGTCAAATGCATCCTTCTACTTTTTTTTTGCATCATTATTTTGTCTATCATTATTTTTGCATCCTTCTATTTTTTTTTTTTTGGTCTTTTCACAATTTTTTATTTAATAAAAGGAGGGTAGAGGGAGAGAGGTGGGTGTAAGGACCCAGAGGGTCGTGAGATTAGCACTACCGTTAAGGAAAGCGAGCGGTGGTACAGAAAGAAATCGCTCAGCAAATTCCAAGATTGAAGGGATTTTGAGAGAAATTTCTTGAAGAAAATGCACTTGGAGAGAGGGAGACGATTAGAGAATCAAGAGAGAGAATTCTTTATTGATATCAAACTTATCAATTACAGAATATGCTTCTCTATTTATCTAATTACATCAATGTAATCAACCAATTAATGGCTATTAGCTACCCTTATCTGAATCCAACTGTATCTACACAAGCCACTCATCTTTACAGAATAACAACCTCGTGTTTTTATAAGGTTAACTTAACTAACTAACTGCTGCTTTTCCCGCCTTCTTCTAGTCGAGCAACGTGTACTTGCCAGCTGTTCCTCATTCTGACTTGTATCCAATGGCGTCGGCCGACTCAAAGGCCACCCGTCCAGGGGGTTGAAACCGATCAACAACAAGGCTGACTTCCACAGCGTCTCCGTTGCAATTCCACCAAGCGCGCCAGACGGCGACGAAGGACAGTGCAAGGTAGAGCAATGGATTTTGAAGACTTCTCCTGCGTGATACTTGCTTGATTCCGGCGCGTGGTTCGGGGGATGGATATATCGGGAAACGACAGTCTGGAAAAGATGGATCTGAGTGCAACAGCAGCTGTGGCTGGCGACGGCGACAGAGGCGACGAATTTCCGGCGAGCTGCAGCAGAACAAAATGCACGGACCGTCAAATATTAAATTAGATTATGATGGAGCGCCAATTAGGAAAATAACATCCCAATTAAAAAAATAGGATGTTATTTTCTTTCAAAAATAATTAGATTCTTCACCGAAAAAAAACTGAATGTCATTTTCTTTTGACTATTTTTTTTTTCATCCCAAACGTCAGAAAGTTCAAAAAATATTTTTTAAAATAATATTTTCTGCAAAACAAATAGACCATAAATTTCTTTTTTTTTTTTCCCTCTCTTGGATTGTTAGATTCTCCATCCCGTGCTTTCTTTTTCTTCTTTCTTTTTTTTTTTTCTGCAATCAACAAAAAAAATTTGAAAATCAATGGAAAAATAGAAGAAATTGAGAAAATTGAGCTTGTCCACTCGGAACTAAAAATTAGTAAATCCTTTTCTGTTTTGCTTTCCCCTAACTGATAATATTTCGTGGACCAGTAGCCCAAATCTGTCGTTCCTAACTTTCTTGCCCCCACAATTCATTGATGAGGATGGTTAGAGTATTGGGGATATGAGATGAGATATTCTTTGACCCAGAAAGATTGGTTCATGGTAATGCATGTCCCATTCTAGAGTCTTAAATTCTATACAACAGATGAACCTAGAGAAGATTTCCAATGCGTCACTTGCGGTAGAGGCCTTCATGAAGCTACGAATGTTAACAGTAAGACATTTCAAGTCCATGATTACAAGGCTTTCCCAGCTTTGTGAATTAGAAGTTGTTTCTCTAGCTGGAGATACAAGTGTTTGTCTTGTGGGGGAGAGAGGATGCTAAGATGGCCATGCGGGCTGGAAGCCCCTACCCAAGCTAGGCAAGACGCTACACGACGGACAGGCCCAGCTGGTCGATTGGAGCAAAGTCAGTCGAAGAGAGCACCAAATCTTTACTCAGCGCTCAGACAGTAGAGTTGGCCGAAAGCAGGGGAGAGTGGCTGACCACCCGAGGGAAGAGCAATCCAACTCGACCCGGCCTCAAGTCCTACAGTGGACCATTTTGGTAATCGGCATTGAGGTCATAGTTGAGTAAGAGACATCGCTAGGAGGCTTGAAGTCACAGACATGTGAGTTTTGTAGTACGTCCAGATCAAAAGTCGAAGGAATTGGGGGCCTCTCCAGTCCCCAGTTGTTCATTTTCTTGCAGGTACAAACCTCAGCTTTGGGCCCAACTAACTTTTGGTGAGCTCCTAATGAATTATGAATGGTACATTTTTTTTTTATAAGTTGGGTCTAATAGAATTGAAAATAAGAATGACTTATAATATATTGTTGTAATTCAACTGATTATCAAGTATTACGTTAAGGGAGAGGTTGGAAATTTAAACTTCATTTTCTACTAATTCATCTTTTGTGTGTGTGTGTGTGTGTATATATATATATATATGAGTTATGACTATTTCAAAGAAAAGAAAAAAAAAAAAAAAAAAACCTTATGGAATGAAAAAGTAACGAAACAATTGAGGTTTTTTTAAATTTTATTATTCTCAACATTAGGATTCACATTGCACTCGAAAACTATACCTAACCAATGGTACGTTATGACAGAAACTAATAATAATAATAAAATTAACTCAATGGTACGTAAATATTTAATGGACTAGAGTTGATGGCTGTCCTATCTTAATTAGCTATATGACTATATTGAAAGTGAATTCTCAAGAGAACAAATTGTTATGGTGCCGAAGATAACTTGGACAAAAGTTTCTTTTGCAGCCCCATTTGAGCTTCCATTCCTCCGCCTATTGGACAAAATTTTGGTTTGTTTCTCCCCCTTTCTCTCCCCTTCCCTTCGTATTTTCCATTTGTTTCTTTTTCTTAGTTCATATGGTCATTATAAGAGAAAAAGACCTTAGGACAGTGAAAGCGAAGTCCAAGTCTTTTTTTTTTAAAATTAAATGAAGCTTAGTCATTTTGTCCTTTTTTCTTTTATGTTGATTTCATTTCTTAGTGTTTCTCATTGGTCTCATTCTTTCTTTCCACTTGTCTTTTTAACCGATTTAGTTTGCATAAGCAATTGTCTTTTTCCAGGATCCTTTTTTTTATGGGATTTTTAGATTTAAAGAATAAAGTCTTTTTACGAGTATTTTTTAAAAATTTTTTATGTAAACAAACGATAAACTCCTCCAAAGTCCTTTTTTATTATTATTATTTTTTAAAAAAAGTTGAGATTAAATCTTTTTGAAACCATACGCACATTAGTTTGCTTTGAGTATTTCCATGGCCGCCTTCGTTGAACAGAAATATATGGGCTTGAATTATTTATCGCTGTCAACAATTTAGCTACGATATTCTAACCTATCCGTCTCGCACACAGTTAAGAAATTGGTAAGACCATTCGGGTATATATTCAACGTGCCTTTGCTTTGGTTGTTAGGAGATTCCTTTTTCAGTGGTTTGAGTGGCAAAGCTCAACGTACTAATTGAGTAGATTGTAAGGAAGAGGAGGAGCGTGATTTACAATAGAGCAGTGGTATGCAGCATGAAGAATTTTATCACGATTTTTCATGAATTAATTTTTTTATTGATGTAATAAGAAGTTTTTTGTAATTTAATTTTTATTTTAAATTTTAGGTAGATATAGTTATATTAAAATTTAAAAATTTTCGTAAACCTTGTGAAAAATTTTCGTAATGTTTATTTATTCTTGATAATAAAAGTGAACTCATCTCTTCACTTATATTTTTTCCGAATCAATTTCTCCCATCTCAGCTCTAAAATTTTCAAGTCTCGTTAAGATACTTTTCTTGAAAATTAATGATTCAAGTTCTTTACACGCACGCGCATACACACAAACACCAGATATTTGATACATAGGGTAGAAAGAAAACAGAGATATTTAGGGCCTGTTTGGAGACGTTGACAATTTTTTGTTATTGTTTCTTATTTTTTGTTTTCCTATTTTTGCTGTTTGTTGAATTTTTGTGTTTATTACTGATAATTTTTGTTTTTTGTTTTTTACAAAAATAAAGAAGTAGATAGATAAAAGATAGTGAGAGATATAGTAAAAAAGAGTATGAATAGAGAGAGAAAAAGAGGAGAGCGAAAGAGAAGGTAGAGAGAGAATGAATAGAGAGAGTGGTAGAGATAGAAAAGAGAGAGAATGAGTAGAGAGAATGGTAGAGATAGAAAAAAGGAGAGAGAGAGGGTAGAGAGAGAAAGCATAGAGAGAGAATGAGTAGAGAAAATGACAGAGAGAGAAGAGAGAGAGAGGGTCGAGAAAGAATGAGTAGATTAAATGGTAGAGCGAAAAATGAGAGAGAGAGGGTCGAGAGAGAATGAGTAAAGAGATTAGTAAATTGAGAAAAAGAAGAGAGAGTGTGGGTAGAGTGAATTGTAGAGAAAGAAAAAAAAGAGAGAGAGGGTAGAGAGAGAATGAGGAGAGAAAATGGTAGAGTGAGAAAAAGGAAAGAGTGTGTGGGTAGAGAGTGAATGGTAGAGAGAGAAAAAGAGAGAGAGAATGAATAGAAAGAGTGGTAGATTGAGAAAAATGAGAGAGTGTGAGTAGAGAGAGAAAAAGGAGAGAGAGGGTAGTGAGAGAATGAGGAGACAGAAGGGCAGAGTGAGAAAAAGGAGAGAGTGAGGGCAAAGAGTGAATGGTAGAGAGAGAAAAAGGAGAGAGAGAGGGTAGAGAGATAATGAGTAAAAAGAATGGTAGAGTAAGAAAAGGAGAGAGTGTGAGTAAAAAGAGAATGACAGAGAGAAAAAGAAGAGAGATAGAGAGGGTAGAGAGAGAATAAGTAGACAGAATGGTAGAGATAGAAAAAGGAGAGAGAGGGTAGAGAGAGAAAGCATAGAGAGAGAAAATTAGAGAGAGAAAAAATAGAGAGGGATAGCGAGAGGATGAATAGAGAGAGACATAATGAAGAGGGTGGATAAAGAGAGAAAATGTTGTGAGAGAAAGTATAGAAAAAAAAATGAAAAATAAATTGAGAAAGTATTTTTTATTATTTTCTCATTTTTTTTTTTGGAAAATTCTTTCAAGTTTTCAATAAAAAAATAGAAAACAAAAACGATACCACACATATTTTCTGTTTTTTTTATGAAAAATAAACAAAAAACAGAAAAAATAATCCTTACCAAACGGGGCCAAATGAACACAATTACAGACAAGAATTCACAAATATACAATAATGAATATAAATTTTTGTTTTTGCATGTCTTTTTTGTTATTTGCACGATGATAATGGTTGCGATTCATTAAGTTGAGAATGTATCCAAGTTGTATCCATTTTCCATATTAAGGATGAGAGATAAGGGCTTAAACTAGTTTTCCTAGTTACCAATTTATTTATGATACTTGTTAATTTTATTTTTTTTTTAGTGAGTAAAATTTATTTATAATTTAATGTCACACAATTTATTTTTTTATTTCAAATAAATTCTATTAATTATATGGTGTAAGATTATGAGTAAGTCATACTTACTAAAATATATAAGTTAAATTATAAATCATCTCCATTTTATTTATTCCTTAAAATGTTTGTTTTTTTTTTTTTCTCTTTCTAGTTTCCTTCATTTTCCCGTCAATCAAGCATCCCAGTCAACAGGAGTGGTCAATAAGTGACAATCGAATCTAATCCGGCAACTTCGATTTAGCCATTTTCTCAGAAAAAAAAACAAAACACACGTCCAGATTCCCAGAAACATGGATCCCCCTCTGCCTGTTGTTTCTACTGCTAAGTCTGGAGTGATATTCAAACAACGGCGGGTTGGACTTTTAACGATTGCTGCTGCTGTTCTCCTTTAAGTCCTTCAACTCATTAGTGAGTGTAATTGCTTTTTCGCATTTTTAACACAAACCAATAACGGTTTTAATTTAATTAAAAGAGGGATAATTGTTTAGCTTTTTCCTGGCCTAATATATATACCGTCAATCAGAAGGCTCAAATCTTTTTAGTTCCTAAACATTTTTTCGGTTGTACACGAGGATTGCTGTAGACCAGACAAAAACAGCCCATAGCTCTGTTAGTAATATGAACTGACAGTAATTGACGTCACGAATTTCACTTACCTTAATTAATAAGTTATGCTTACGTAAAAAAAAATACTCAAGTTTAAAAAATGTTTAATGCCTCTATAGCAATTTTATTACTTAAATTTAAGTGATTTTTATCGTACAAATATAAAATATTAATTAAAATAAATGAATTTTGTCACATTAAATACATATATTTTTTAATTAACAATGATTTAACGTTATTGGCTTATTCATTTACTTTTTTAAGGGTATCGATTTTATTTGGACTATTTTTTTATTATTAATTTAGATTTAAATTTTTTCATAATTATCACTTAATAATAATCTTGTGGCTGCAAGAGTAGGTAGCAAACTTATTTTAAGTAATTTTCCTCTTTTTCTTTACCATATTATTATTATTTTTTAATTTGGTGCATCGCTGAAACGGACCACGCTTGCTAACTAGAAAATAATTTTTAAACTCTTTTATCTTCTTTAGTTTATTATAAGCTGCCGACAACCATCGCTATGGGCTACGGGCTACGGCCCTTAAAAAGCCGCCCACCCCCTCCGTCTTTATTTTATTATTATTATTATTATTATTCTTTTCCTCTCTCTGGAACCGGTGGGTTGGATAACACCCACCCATTAAAGAATTATAAAAAAAAAATTGGGCGAACCGTTGTCCCATAAGTCTAATTCGGGTACATGGTTCCCCTATTTTATTTTATTATTTTTTTTAACTCTGTCTGAATTGAAAAAATAAAATAATCTACAAATGCAAGGAAAATATTTGATGGATTTTTTTATATCAGATTGTAACGGGTAAATTTCGAGCCTGTAACAATTAGACTCAAAAATACAAAAATAAATTACAAATAAAAATTTAAAAATAAAAGAAAATTTACGTGGGGTCGATCTCCGTACATCTTCCGATTAGTGTTCCTTTTTTTTTTGACTCCGTCAAGGGCTGCACGACCTTGATCTTGACAAAAATAATTTCCACAGCTTTATCTTGAACTGGATAGACTGAAACTAGATCTGATTTGGCCGTTTAGACTACGGTTAAAAACCACAGAGATCTGATTTGAGCCGATCTAGCTTAATTTCACCGAGGGTCGAGGGGACTTATTCTCGGATGAACTGTCTGGATTTTGCTGAGGGTCGTATGAGATTTAATCCCAGCCGGATTTGTAATATTTTGATATTTTCAGATCTATATTCTCATAAATTCATATTTAGAGCGATCAGAGAATATAAACCCAAAAATAACTTTAAAAATGGAAACAACAAATTTTTTGGGGTTTACCCCTGAAATATCTCTAAAAAACGAGTTAAGAGAGTATAATGCAGAGTAAAAATACGTAGGAAATAGAGAAATTTTCTTGAGAGATTTTCAAAATTTTCTTTTTCTCTCAAATTTTCTGGATTTTTCTGTTTACAGATTTGCTGAATATGTTTTGAACTGAGGGGCAGGGGCCTATTTATAGGGCTCCTTTCAATGTGAAAATATTGTTTGAAAGGAAGAAAATTAAAGCCACTAGCTGTGCAGTTGGTGGCTATTGGCTGCTGTGATCGGCAATTGCCGACCACAGTAGTCAACCTTCTTTTTTTTTTTCGTCTTTTACAAATGCCCCTACTTCAAGGGTCGGTAAGGAAGAACTTTACGGGCGTGATCCGAACCGAATCTTGAAGTCCAGGTTAAAACTTGAGATGTTCTAATGAACATTGAATGTTGAAACCTTCTATCTCCGGTTAGACCTGCTTTTGTTGGATCTCAACAGGAAACAGATACGATCCTGAGAAAGTTAGCAGCCCAGCCAATATAAAAATTGAAGTCTTGGCTCTAGGTGAGTTCGAGCTTCCATAGCTCGCAAAGGCTAGTAAAGGTTCTTCGAAGTTCCAAAGCTCTGGTGAGTATGATCCGGTAGGCAAAGAACTTGAACCTCCCCAAGAGGAAGGTCCAGCACTTCGGAACTTCAAGACCTGCACACAGAGAGACTGACTGTAGTGATGACTCCCGAGTCTGCTCCGACGTAAGGAGAGTAGTTGGAACTTCCCTATACGTCTTCGCATTTAAAGGAAGATTAGGATGATTGCAGCGTCTCATCCCTCTGTGGTAGATGTGAACTAAGGAGAGTAGTTGGAACTCCATGACACCGATAACATTGGAGACTGAATTTCGAGGGTTTTTAGAAATCCCTCGAGGAGGACTACTTCTTCTTTTCTTAGCTCGTGCACCTCCAACTTCTTAATAAAAAAACTTTCTGAAACAAGTGCAGAGACTTGTCATTTTCTTTTTGAGATAAAGAAGAGCTGAGAGGTGAGTATTACAACTCGGGCATGCAGGATATATATACAAACAATAAAGAGTTTTTTTTTTTTTTTGAAAAGTCAAAAAGAGGGTACGCAGAATTAAGTAGGGTCATCCACGTCCCTTTCCTTCATAAGAGACAAAAGAGGCAGCGGCTGATGCGGGTTACGAAAGTCCTTACCGTGTGTTGCAGAAGTCGTTGCCGCGTGCTGCAGAAATCGTTGCCGTGTGCTGCAGAAGACGTTGCACCTTATCTTATCAGCCGTCCTGGCGGGGCCCAAGGCGCAGCTTCAAGTCAAGCTCGGCCTCGTCTGGTGGGCCGATGATGTTGACGTCGCTGGAGCCTCCCGGCTGGTCGATGCTGCTGAAATATTCTGATAAGAGAGGCAAAGTTTCGCCGGAATGACTTCCTTCTGCTAGAAAAGTCCCTCCTGAACTTAAGTACTTAGGAGGAATGAAACCTTGACTGACTCCGTAAGACCACCAGGACCAGTACGCATGCTCCCACAGGCTACGGCTTTGATCGTTATAGCCTGAAGAGACCATTGCCGTGGTAGAACTCAGACCTGCTTCATTTGAGGGCGAAGTTGTACATGTGGGATTTACTATCGGAACGGCAGACTGTTCTTTGGAAAAAGCAGCTCTCAGTGCTGGTTTCTTCCTGCTTCTCCGATTCTGGAACCAATAAAACACATTTTTTCCTTCGATTGCCCCGAGCGGGCGCAATCGTGAGACAAGTTGGTAAATCTGAGATGCCTTAGGCATAATACCTCCATTGTTGTGGAAGACTTCCTCCAAAATTTGCAGTTGTGCCATGGTTGGTTGCCACCTTGTGCGAGGTGACCTTTCTTCTCCCTTGTCTTGAGGTTCTGCAACTGGTTCCATCTTTCTTGTGGCAGAGGAGCAAAGGTCTGGTAGGTGGTGAAGATCGGTTGAGACTGATGCTGAGTTTCAGACTCAAACCTTCCGTCGCTTTTATATTTTTGGGTCGTTCACAGTTTATACTCATGCGGGCCAGGAGTTGGATTGAATTTTGAACTTGGGTTTGGACTATGTCTGAAACTTGGAATTTTTGGGTTTTGGGCTTTGAATTGGATTTGGGTCGAGTGTTTGGGCTTTTAGACTTGGATTTTTGGATTTAAGTCGAGTGTTTGGGTTTGGACTTGGATTTTGGATTTGGGTTGAGTGTTTGGGTTTTGAGTCTGGACTTAGTTTTCAGGCTTTTGAATTGGGCTCAAGTGTTTGGGTTTGGATTTTCGGTTTGGATTTTCGCTTGGACTTTCAGATCGGGACTTCCGAACTTTTTTTTTTTTTTGATTTTTTTTTTTTTTTTTTTTTTTTTTTTTTTTTTTTTTTTTTTTTTTTTGATTTTTTTTTAACATATTTACACATAATACTGTTTCAGAAATTTACCATTGATTGGGCCGATTCGGACGCCTTCTTGGTCTGACAGCATGTAAGCGTTGTGAGTGTAGGCCTCCTGCACTAGTATGGCCCGTCCCATTTGGAAGTAAGCTTGTCACCAGGCCGATGCTTCATGTTGATGGGCCGTCGCACTGCAAGAACAAGGTCTCCAACTTGAAAAGATCGAGGGCGGACCCTGCGGTTGAACGTGTTGGTGAGCCGGGCTTGGTAGCACTCAAGTTGCTGTTGTGCTTCGAGCCTCCTTTCATCGAGGCTTCTAACTCATCCAGACGTAGGCGAGCATTCTCCTCCTGTGTGAGTCCTTCCAGAACAGCCATGCGCAGGATGGAATCTGTGTTTCCAACGGCAGTATTGCTTCGACACCGACTAGACAAGTGAGTATGGCGTCGCCTGTGTTGGAGTCCGGTAAGTTGTACGATACGCCCATAATGCCTCCGGAATTCTGTCATGCCAATCTCTTTTGGATTTAGAGACTACCTTCCGCAACAGGTTGCATAAGGTCTTGTTGAATGCTTCGGCCAAGCCATTTGCTGGGGCATTGTACATGGATGACTTGTACTGCTTGAACTTGAACTTCTCGCAGAGCTTGTCGATTAAGCTGTTGTAGAACTGCTTACCATTATCAGTGATGATGAATCGAGGGACTCCATAGCGATAGATCAGCTGAGTCCGGATGAAATTGGCAACATGCTCCTTCTTTACCTCTCTAAGTGGAATGGCTTCAGCCCATTTTGAGAAGTAGTCGGTTGCTGCGAGGATGTACAGGTGACCCAGGGATGACTTTGGCAAGGGCCCCACTAAGTCGAGACCCCAAGCTTCAAAGGGCCAGGATGAGACAGTTGGATGCAGTGGCTCCGGTGGTTGATGTATGTAATTGCATGAAATTGACAAGCTTGACAGTTTTAGCAAACTCAATTGAATCACGTACCATGGTTGGCCAGTAGTATCCCATCCTTCTGAGTTGGAAGTGCAACTTAGGCCCGATTGATGTCCGCCACAAACACCAGAATGTGCTTCAGCGAGAGCTGTTTTGCCTCTTCATTGCTAGGCAGCGAAGTAAACTCCATCAAAAGACCTTCGATACAGAGCATCCTTGAGATATATGAAGCGGGGAGCTCGTCGTTGAATTTCTGTCTTATGACGACGATCTTCGGGCAGCTTCCCGTGCTGTAGGTAGTCAATGATTGGTTGGCGCCAATCTCCGTCCTCCGCGAGACGTACAGATACAGCGTTGGCTGCTGTAGTTTCTTCATCATCCTTCTGTGGCACTATCCATTTCTGGCATACGGCAACAACTGTAGCCTGGATTTCTGACTTTGCAAGAGAAGTGGCCAGGTTAGCCAACGCGTCTGCCTGAGTGTTTTCTCGTCGAGGCACATGCTCCAAGGTGATGCTTTCAAATTCATCCATTAGCTGTCGAGCACGTTGATGGTAAGGCGCAAGGTCCTCTTTCTTCACATCATACAATCCTGTAAGTTGGTTGATGACGAGCTGGGAATCTCCATGGACTTCTATAGTTGGAATCTTCATATCGACAGCCATTTGAAGACCAATGATCAAAGCCTGGTATTCAGCAACATTATTTGAACATAACTCACCGAGAATGATAGCATATGGTAGTATTTGTCGTTGAGGAGTGACAAACACTATGCCGGCACCAGCACCATCACGCCTTGCTGCACCATCAAAGAACATCGTCCATGGTGGCAGTGTCTCAATGTAAAAGACCTCTTCATCTGGAAGATCATCTGTGAACTCCCAATCTGACGGAACAGGGTGATCTGCAAGGAAGTCTGCTAGAGCTTGTCCTTTGACTGCTTTTTGAGGCACGTAGACAATGTCGTAGCTTTGTAGGATTACTGCCCACTTGGCAAGTCGTCCTGACAAGATTGGTCTAGATAAGATATATTTGACAGGATCAGCTCTGGCAATGAGACGTACCGTGTGAGCTTGCATGTAGTGCCTCAGCTTGTCAATGGCAAAGAACAGTGCTAGACATGTCTTTTCAATGGGCGAATAACTCAGCTCCGGACCGTTTAGTGTTCTGCTCAAGTAGTACAGGGCAACTTCCTTTCCCTGCTCGTTTTCCTGTGCAAGCAAGGCTCCCAAAGATCTTTCCTGCGCTGCAATGTAGAGAATCAACGACTTTCCTTGAATTGGAGCTCCGGACTGGATTGGAAAGGTACTTCTTTATGCTCTCAAAGGCTTTGCTGCAAGCTTCGTCCCACTCGAAGTTGACATCCTTCTTCATCAACCGATGGAAAGGTTGACATCTCCCAGCTAAATTGGAGATGAAACGGCGAATGTAGGCCAGCTTTCCTTGTAGACTTCGCAGCTCGTGCAGGTTTTTAGGTTCAGGCATCTTTTGAATTGCCTCAACCTTTGACTGATCAACTTCGATTCCACGATGGCGCACCACGAACCCAAGAAACTTTCCTGATGTGACACCGAATGCGCACTTGAGAGGGTTCATTTTGAGCTGATGCCTCCGAAGTCTTTCGAACACTGTCTTGAGATCCTCGAGGTGGTCTTTGCGCTTCTTAGTCTTTACAACTAAGTCATCAACATAACATTCTACAATCTTGTGCAGCATGTCATCAAAAATTTTTTGCATAGCACGTTGATAAGTGGCGCCAGCATTTTTTAATCCAAACGGCATAACTTTGTAGCAGTATATACCTTTTGGGGTGCGGAATGCTGTCAACTCCTCGTCTTCTGGTGCCATTCTGATTTGGTTATAGCCTGAAGAACCATCCATGAAGGACAATGCTTCGTGACCCGTTGTTGCATCGACTGTGATCTCCGTTATGGGCAATGGAAAGTCATCTTTCGGGCAGGCCTTGTTAAGATCTCGAAAATCAACACATACCCTCAACTGTCCATTCTTCTTTCTTACCGGGACAATGTTGGCAATCCACGTTGGGTAGGTGACCTCTCGGATGAAGCCAGCATTGATCAGCTTGTTACCTCCTCCTCGATTTGTGGAATGAGTTCCGGGCGGAACCGTCGTTGTGGCTGCTTGACAGAACGAACACCCTTCTTTACTGCTAGACGATGCACCGCAATTTTTGGGTCAAGTCCAGGCATTTCTTTGTAACTCCATGCGAACACGTCCCTGTATTGACTTAATACCTGAACATATTCTTGCTCTTCTTCTGCAGTAAGTAAAGCACTTACAAATGTAGGTCGAGGATCTTCCGGAGAGCCAAGATTGACCTCCTTGAGTTCATCAACAGTTGCTTGGCCACCATCTTCAAGTTCCGGGGGAGCCTCCTTCACTTCACCATCTGATGAGTCGGACTCAGCCTCCTCGCTAATTGTGACATGAAATGCAGAACCTCTGACTTCACCTTCTTTGTTTGACTGGATAAGCCTGTCTTGTTTGGTGGTGGTGGTGATGGCACGTGCATCAGCTGCTCGGCTTCGGCTCTTTAGCGTGATCCGCACAGGTGACTTCTCCTGATAGCCTAAGCCAGGTCGGGACTGTGATGTTTGAGAAGCGCCATGTGTGGAGTACCCATTGTGCTCGGGTTTGAGAAGTCATAGCCCGCCTTTGCCAAAGCTTGTATGCATTAGGATCAAATCCTTCATGTGTTCTTCTTTCTGGAAGTGAGCCGCCTTCGACTGCCCCCGTGTGTGGTTTGACGAAGCCTTTTAATGGTTTTGAAGACAAAACCGGCTCAATCTTTGGTATCGGCAGAGTGTAAGTCTCCTTCAGGTTGTGCAGCTCCTTTGTCTTGGGTTGGCTATGTCCTTGCTCCTGTTTAGAATCAATACAATAAGAGAAAGGGGGTTGACCTTCTGAGCGTCGTGACTTCGGCACATAGCGTAGGACTGGAGTGGAGCTTGAAGATGCAACATCCTTCGGACGAAGTTCAGCAGGCTGTGGCAGCTTTTCATTTGTTGGAGCCTGGGGGGCATTGGCAGGTTCTTCGACAGCTTTTCCCTTTTTGTGGATGCCCCCAGTCCAAGTAGCTTTTGATGGAATGATCTCCGGATTGTCTGTGTCGGTGTAGAAGACTGCATCCGCCAAATGTGATTCAGCATCATCGAACGGCTTTAAGTCAGCATTGACCTTTTGAACGCCACCATTGTAGTACTTGAAGCACTGATGCAGGCTTGAGAGCACAACTCCATTTCCATGAATCCACGGTCGTCCTAGCAACATCTTATATGTGGTACGTGCATCATCACGTGAAAGAGTGCTAGAAGTGAGATTACCGATAGTTAGCTCCAAGCGAATCATCCCAATTGCTTTCTGTCCTCCTTGATTAAAGCCATGAATCATCAAGCGGCTGTCTGATAATTCATCAATGCCGATGCCGAGCTCCTTTATGGTGGATTTTGGGATAATATTGACTGCTGAGCCATCGTCGATCAGAATACGTCGGACCTTCTGTTCTCTCACATAGCCTGATACATACAGCGGCCGATTGTGGGGTTTGGACCCCAGCAGGAGATCCTCATCTGAAAATGAGATAGCAGAGTAACATCCGACGTGATTTTGGGCCGTCTGTTGCTCCGCGAGTTAGAATTTTGATGGCAGATTCAGCTGAGGTCTGGAGAGTATTGCTGACTTGATTTTGCCACACTTCTGTTGATTGCAAAGCTGTAAACAGCTGAGGGTTAGCGAGAAGGGTTTGGAGAGCTTCATATACCTTCTCCGTTGTCGACTTTTTGTTGTCGAGCGGCTCCTCCTTACGGTGTGTCACCTCTTCTGATGGTTTTGAAGTGATGGTGGTCTGGTTTGCAGAGGTTACCTTCCTGGTCCAGAATGATTTTATTCTGGCTTTTGAGCTTCATGATTAGCTCCTTCAGGACGAAACTTCTCGGTTGGATGACTTACTATCCGGTGATATTTGCAGAATCTCGGATCGCTGACTCGATCCTTTTCATTCGGCCGCTTGCACTCTGGGAGTTCGATCAGCTTCGCCTCCAAGAGTTGTTCAAGAATGTCGGGGACGTCTGAGTCGGGAATGGATACTGCTTTGCTCCAACTCTCGCAATGTCACCTTCCGCCTTTCCTGTTGTTTTGGCTGAGTTATTTGGGTCGGAGGATTTACCTTAGCTTTGGCGCCCACTTTTACTGGTGCGGCTTCAACAGTCATCACTTCTTTCCTTTTCCGGAGCTGTTGGGTTTCTTAATCTCCCTTCTGCCCCCTTGCTGGTCCAACTGGATGGGAACCGTGCCTCCGGAAGTCTGGATGCTTATCTCCATATCATGTGCGCGGGTCGCCAGTTCTTCGAAGTTCGGGGTTTGACACCCTGCAAGATGTATAACAGCTCCCAATGCATTCCCTGGATGCACATCTCTACGGCAGAAGTCTCCGTCAGACGATTTTTGCAGTCCAAGCTGAGGGCACGCCATCTGTTGATGTATTCGACAACGGGCTCTCCTTTCCTTTGTTTGGTGCTGGTAAGCTCCATCATACTTACCGTCCTTCGAGTGCTGAAAAATCTGTTGAGGAACTCTCGTTGTAGCTGTTCCCAACTGTCGATCTATTCTGGTTCAAGATTTATGAACCATGTGAAAGCGGTCTCCCTGAGTGAATGAACAAACTGCTTCGCCAAGAGATCTCTGTAAGTCCCTGCGTTGTTGCAGGATTTAACGAAGTGGGCGATGTGCTGTTTGGGATCGCCTCGTCCGTCGAATTGTTGAAATTTGGGCGGCTGGTAGCCCAGAGGCATGTTGAGACTTTCGATCCGTCTAGTGTACGGTTTAACGTACATCTGTGATCCTTGGAAGGATGTAGCTTATTGCAGACGGATCGTATTAGCTATCATTTTCTGCAGTTGTTGAACAGATAGCGAAGTTACAAAATTTGAGGGTGGCAGCTGTGTAGAACTACCTGGTCGCTTTTCTGCAGTGAAGACGTCGGCTGGTGTGGCTTCTGGAGTGAAACCGGGTGGATATGGTTGTTTCTCGCAGATTTCGGGATCAATTTGGATTGGGGCTTTTCCTTTGAGAGTGGCGATCTGTTGATCTTTTTCCTTAACGACTCTGATTAGCTGCAAAATCTTGTTCTCCAATTCTGAAATTCTTTCTTCTGTACTGGTTGTGTTGGTCATCATGACGGCAACAGATGAGGCTCCGCGAAAGACTGGAGGAGAAAACTGTTCTGATTCTTCTGTGTGGATCTCTACAGAATGAGTTAGATTCTGTTGAGCAGGTTTCGTCGCGTTGCCCCCGACTTCGATCGGGGTGGGTGATCGACTCCTCCATGTGACAAGAGAGTCAGAGGAGAGATCCTGTTGCTGTGCAAGCTGTGGATTCTCTGTTTCGATATTTTGTCGGGTTTGGACGGTAAGAAATTGTGTCCGTCCGCCGGGTTTCTGGACCTGCGTACCCAGGTAGGGTAGTTGATGCAGGCAATGGAGCCGTTGCCTTCTTGTTGGTACCAACAGCTGTACTTCTTTTTGGTGTCATTTAATGTATTGAACACCTGTAAAAAAAATTTTTTTTACTTTTTTACCTTTTTCTTCTTTTTCTCTATTTTGTCTTTTTCTCTTTTTCTTTTTCTTTTTCTTTTTCTTTTTCTCGGCTCCTTCTTTTTGCTTTTTTTTTTTTTAAAGGAGCAAGAGATGAGAGGTAAGAAATCCCACCGAGCATGCCAAAAATTTGTAACGGGTAAATTTTGAGCCTGTAACAATTAGACTCAATAATACAAAAATAAATTACAAATAAAAATTTAAAAATAAAAGAAAATTTACGTGGGGTCGATCTCCGTAGATCCTCCGATTAGTGTTCTTTTTTTTTTTTCTCCGTCAAGAGCTGCACGAACTTGATCTTGACAGAAATAATTTCCACAGCTTTATCTTGAACTGGGTAGACTGAAATTAGATCTGATTTGGATATTTAGACTACGGTTAAGAACTGCAGAGATCTGATTTGAGCCAATCTAGCTTAATTTCACCGAGGGTCGAGGGGACTTATTCTCGGATGAACTGCCTGGATTTTGCTGAGGGTCGTATGAGATTTAATCCCAGCCAGATTTGTAATATTTTGATATTTTCAGATCTATATTATCATAAATTCAGATCTAGAGCGATCAGAGAATATAAACCCAAAAATAACTTTAAAAATGAAACAGCAAATTTTTTGGAGTTTACCCCTGAAATATCTCTCAAAAAAGGAGTTAAGAGAGTATACTGCAGAGTAAAAATACGTAGGAAATGAAGAAATTTTCTTGAGAGATTTTCAAAATTTTCTTTTTCTATCAAATTCTCTGGATTTTTCTGTTTACAGATTTGCTGAACATGTTTTGAACTGAAGGGCAGGGGCCTATTTATAGGGTTCTTTTCAATGTGAAAATATTGTATGAAAGGAAGAAAATTAAAGCCACCAACTGTGCAGTTGGTGGCTATTGGCTACTGTAATCGGCAATTGCCGACTACAGTAGTCAACCTTCCTTTTTTTTTTTCTTCTTTTACACAGATTAAGTTGTATTAAGATGATATAAGTTGTTAATAAAATAAATTTTAAAAAAAATTATAAAATAAATAAATTATTAAAAATTATAAAATAAATTATGTAATTATTTTAATATTATATAAAATACAATAATATAATAAAACTCTAAATGAAATATGAGATTGAATCTCCCCATCTCATCTCGAGGTTTATATTTAGCGGCCTCTCAGCTGTATCTGATAGGAATCTTCTTGTTTTCTCGTAACATTTCTTTATTCGTGGTCCCTGCAAAATTTGTCATATACTATGACAGGAAAGCATATTATAATTTAAAGCTTAATGATAACTTAAATAATTTGGGCGATGCAGAAATCAAGTTAAATAATTCATTTTTTTGCTCAGGTCGCCCCAAAATGAGTCATACAAGTAGCATTGCCTATGATAGGAAAGTTAATCATAATTTAAAGCTTAATGATAACTTAAATAATTTGGGCGATGGTGAAATTAAGTAAAATAATTCATTTGCTTGTTCAGGTTGATCCAAAATTTGTCATGTAACATTGTCTATGACAGATAAGTATATTTATAATTTAAACATTATGATGACTTAACTAATTCGGACGATGGTAAAATAAAGCTAAATAATTTATTTGTCTGCTCAACAATGATTTATGCAACAGCACTAGTGCCTAAAAAAAAAAAAAAAAATTGAGAACTTACGTTTCCATGTTATACAAGTGGGTGAAGACGAAATATTAGTGATTTAATTTAGTTTGAAATTTAATCAATTTGGCGATCCTCAAGGCACATATATTTTCATCTTGTACAACTTATTTAGAATTGTTATACTTAGTAAAATCGAATTTAAAGTGATTTAAATTTTCTATTATTTCTTTATTTTCACACATTTTAAAGCAAAAGAATTCAATTAAATTATCATATTTTAGAAAATAGAATAAGATGTTAGGATTAGTAATTATCGCTAGATAATGTAGGAATTGCACAGTATTTAAAGTTTATATTAAATAAAAGAGTTCATTTTAGAATCTATACCAAATTCACAATAACCATTTTAGAATCTATACCAAATTCACAATAACACAAAAATTATATGCAAATTCCTATGATAAAGAAATGAAGACTATAGGGATAATAATGGCACGAGTGAAGCACCGTGTCTTCGAGTCTTTCTTTACAACTTCATTATTTATTTATTTATGTTTTTTTTTTTTGTTTGTGCTTTGAATTAGTAGACCTGAAAAATCAGAGATAA
This sequence comes from Carallia brachiata, assembly GCA_021464245.1. Classification (NCBI taxonomy): domain Eukaryota; kingdom Viridiplantae; phylum Streptophyta; class Magnoliopsida; order Malpighiales; family Rhizophoraceae; genus Carallia; species Carallia brachiata. The sequence goes on along the minus strand of JADCRB010000028.1, from coordinate 7,008,106 downwards.
AAAAAAGACTGATATTCGAATATCAAAATTTTCAATTAAAGAGTACTGATGCTAACCACTTAACTATTACTAAGTCTTCCTTTGTAACTTTATTTATTTTTTTTATTTTTTATAATGACACAAGTGAAGAAAAAAAAAAAAAAAAACAATGACATGATTGAAGCCCAAATGCGAGTTTTGTAGTACACCCCCTTAGCTTGGGATATACATTTATTTAGTCCTAAATTTTTAAATTTTTTTTCATTTAAGTTCTAAACTTTTTTGAGATTTTATTTCGGTCCTAAACCTTTTGACTTTGCTCCAAATCAGTCCTTCCGTTAGTCAAACCTTTAAAAATTATTGTTGACTAACGGAAATTTTTTTAAAAAGGCAAAATACACTATTTTAATTCACCAGTTAACAGAAATACATTGTGTAATCTTAAAAAAAATAAAAATAAAATAAAAAAACTCAAAATCTCAACTTACATGTCACTATTTGAGAGTAAAATACAAACATTTGATAACAAAAAAAATTAAATAATATATTTTACCTTTTTAAAAAAATTTCCGTTAGTCAACAGTAATTTTTAACTGTTTGACTAACGGAAGGACTGATTTGGAGCAAAATCAAAAGGTTTAGAACTGAAATGAAATCTCAAAAAGGTTTAAAACTTAAATGAAAAAAAAACTTAAAAGTTTAAGACTAAATAAATGCATATCCCCTTAGCTCTTCATTCTCTTGCAGGTCAAAGCCCTACTCTAAGCTCAATTAACTTCTGGTGAACTCCTCATCACTTATGAAATATAATTTCTTTATAAGCTGGGTCTGCAAAATAAAGAAAATTGGATAGAGTTGCAAGTTGTAAATAAAAATGACTTACGGAATAAAAGGAATGAAATCATTTAAGGTTTTTGAATTGTAATAAATATACCAAAAAGATTTAAATTGCACTCGAAACATATGCCTAGATTACAATGGTTTGTTGGCTTGTCTTGTATTAGTTAGGTATATGAGACTATATTGAAAGTGGATTTTCAAGACAACAAAATTGTTATGGTGAAAAAAATGATCCGGACACAAAAGTTTCCATACAAATCTTTTTTTGGAAAATAATTTTTCAAATCATTAAATAGATCATTTGACTTAATGGAAACAATATAAAAAAAACACCCAAATGCGCCTTAAAACATGTCAACGTGCGTTTCTTGTTAAAATTTTCTCATTTCTCTTGCATATCAAACCCAAAAGCTCTAAATTTTTTCCCAAATTCATGTGGATTTGTGTTTTATATATAGAAAGAGAATGATAAACAAAAGGCGAAATATGTATTTAGATGTAATTCTATATGACTATATTTTAAGTTTGTATTTGAGTAATCTTCACACTGTCTCTTTTAAATCAAATTATGTTTCTAACAATTTGACCAATTCCTATTTAAAAAATGGATTTATATGAAATAAAAATTAAAGATTTAAAAGTCATTTAAAAACATAAAAAGATTTAAATTTTAATTATAAAAATTCTCAAAAGTTTAGCATTCCTTAAAATGTTCCCCCAGCCTAATGGAGGTACCATTTCACGATTTATTGGACAACAATTGGGTAGGTCGTCTCTCTCCCTCTCTCTCTTTCTCCTTTCCTTCGATTATTTTTTTATCTCTTTTTATTTTTTAATTTATAATAGAGATGATAATCTATTGTTAAAGAAGAGATAAATGATTCTGAGGGCTAAGCTTTGTATGATCCTCTTCCTTTGTTTATTTCTCTTCGTTCATACGATCATTATAATAAACAAAGGCCTTAGGATAACATTGACACAATTGAAGGTCCAAGTTTTTTTTTTTTTGTCAATTTTTAAATGCACATTAGTCATTTTGATTTTTTTTTATGCTGATTTCATTTCGCCATTGTTTCTCATTGATTTCATGCTTTCTTTCATTGCAGGGCCGTAAGCTACAGTCTCTTTTTTCTGTGTCCTTTCCAACGGGATCTTTTAGATTTAAATACTAAAGTCTTTTGACAAGTCTTTAAAATTTTTGATTTCACTAAAGTTAGTGGACCGAACTAGTGGCGTCCAGAATTTGTCCGGACACTATTAAAAAAATACAACTTGAATTTTTAGGAGAAAAAAAAAGTTTATTTTAACGTATATTATGTAAAATTTACACTTTAAATTTTAAAATAATATTTATTTAATTTTAAAATTTACTTTTATAATTTTTGTTTACATTAAAAATATTAGTGGTTGCACGTTCTAAAAGTGTCCGGATATTTTATTTGGGGCACAACCTTTGCTCTTATTAAAGAGTTAAAATGTAAAATAAACAAGTTTGTAATATGATTTATAATAATTTTAAATTTTTCGTATTTTTACTTTAAACTTTTGGTAGATTTTGAAATTCATAGTTATTATTTGATATGATATTATATTTTTTTTTTAATGATAACTTGGCTTATCTCTTTTTTCTACATTTATTAATTTGACACATTTTTATGAGTTTGTTCCATTTCAGTTTAATTTTCTTATTCCACGTGCTAATTAAACCTAACACATGTCAAAAGGACATTTTAAAGAGTTAAAATGTCACATATTGAAAATAAACCAGTTTATAAACATGCTTTATAATAATTTTAAACTTCTCCTACTTTTATCTTAAATTTTTAATATGTTTTAAGTTTCATACTCATTATTTGACGGCTCTTTTGATTTAAACAAACAATAAACTCTTTCAAGTCATTTTTTTAAATATTTTTCAATTTGAACAATAAAGTCTTTTTCCAATCTTTTTTTTTAATATTTAGATTTGAGCGATAAAGTTTTTTTTTGTTATAAAGTATAATTGAGATTAGACCACGAATTCCTTTTCCGAGTCTTTTTGAAACCATACGTAGATTAATTTGACTTGAATATTTTCATGGCAGCCTTTTTTGAACAGAAGTATATGAACTTGAGTTATTTATCACTGTCTACAATTTAGCTATGATTTTCTAATCTACCCGTTCACACAGTTAAGGAAATCAATTAAACAATTTGAAAATTTTCTGTTATCTATTAAGTATTAATTTTGATATTTGATCCTTATTCTTGATTGATGACTATTTATGATGATTACATTTTTATTTTTATTTTTTTTGACCGAACATTTTTATATTTAGTTGATCAATTAATTAATTGATTGAACGAGTTTGCATGACAATATATCATTGTGATTACATTCTATTATAATAAGAAATGAATGACAAGCAGTTATAGTATTTGTCAGATCTCACTCATTTTAGAAAGGCATTGAATATAATCTCAAGCGATTATCGTAAAAGAAGGAAATTTCTAAAAGTTGAAAGATATAACGAAATCAAACTGGTTGACCTAATAGGTTCTGTGGTCGATTGGATGATCAGAGAAGAAAGTGTGCAAAGTTACAGAAAGTCCAGACCGATCAACTTGTGTGTCACTTTGGTGAGTTGCATGGGAAGGAAGCAAAAAAAAAAAAAAAAGAGAGAGAGAGAGAAGTTATAGAAAGTTTTGATCAGTCAGCCAAACGAGGTCTGTAGTAGGCCAATGCAACTAAAAGATAGGAGTCCAGAGTTACCGTAAGTTCGGGTCGGTCAACCAATATTTCAGCAGATAGAGATTTGACTTTTCATTTTGAGAAAGAACCACACGTTTTCAAAAAAAATTAAGGACTAATGACTAGTTACAGACTATCAGTCTATAAAAGGGTTAGAGAACTCCTTTATTACACATCAATTTTGATAGAGAACATCATGAGAAATTCTTGTAAAGTTGTGTGAAAAAGAAAGAGAAAATGAAAATGAGAACTTAAACTCTAGTGCTAAGTGAAAAGAGTACTTGTGATTAAAAGTTTCACAAAAACTTGTTGATTGTGTGTTCAAAGAGATTGTAAATGGCTGTTCTTGCCCATCAAAAGAATAAAGTGTTAGTTGATTAAATTCTCAAGGAAGAGTCCATGAGGAGTAGACGTAAATTCACAGTTAGAGTCTAACTGTTATAAATCGTAGTACAATCTCTTCTCTCTCTATCTCTTTTTTATTTTTGTTGCATTTATGTTATTTAATTATCATTTATTATTTCAACTAACTCTTTAGAGTTGAAATTAAGTGAATTGTGACCAGAATCCAAAAATGTTCAATTTACCCCCTCTCTTGGGCGATAACAAAACCAACATATTCAACGTGCATACCTTGCTTTGGTTGCTGGGCAATCTGTTTTTCAGTGATTTGACAATAAAGTTTTTTTTACAAGTCTCTCTTTAGAAGTTTTTATTAAAAAAAAACTATAAACATCAATTTTACTCAAAATTTATAGTGATTTGTTGATTTTTACCTTTTTTTTTTGTTGTAAAAATTGGTACAAAATTTTTTTTTTGTTACATAATTATACTCAGTTGTTAATTTTTTATTAATTATACTAATGTAACAACTAATAGAATGTCATGTCAACAAAATTGTATTCAATAGGTTGCCACATCATCCTAAGTTGATATCTCGACATTTTTTTGTTTTTTAAAAATCTAAAAAGAGATTTTTAAAGTATGTTAATTTTTTAATTAACGGAACCCAATTTAAAGTATGTTAAAGGGAAAATTTTATGAAATATGATATTATGATGGTAAGCATTAAAAATGTTAAGTTTATTTTTAATTAAATATCAACATATTTTAAAAAAAATTTTAAAATTTTTGAAAAATCAGGAAAAGATATATGTCACGTCATCAACTTAAAATGATGTGATAGTTAATTGAATACAACTTTACTGACGTGACATTTTATTAATTGTTACATCAGTATAATTGGTAAAAAAATTAATAGGTAGGTATAATTGTATAACGAAGAAAACTTTTTGTACCAATTTTCATAAAAAAACGTAATAAATAAAAATAACAAACCGTTATAAATTTTAGTTAAAATTGACCTTTATACCAAAAAAAACTCTTCCAAGTCTTTCTTTTATTATTTTTAAATTTAAACAATAAAGTCTTAGTTTTTTTTAAATAATTTTTGAATTTGAACCGTAGAGTTCTTATATATATATATATATATATATATGACCGCGAATTCCTTTTCCTGAGTCTTTTTAAAACCATACTTACATTAATTTGCGTTGAATATTTCCATGTCCGCCTTCTTTGAACAGAAGGATATATTTTTTTTTTCGTCTTCCCCGATATCTGGAAAGTCTCATTGGTCCCCTAATTAATCCGGTTCGAGTACTGTCATGCTTATATTGGGGACGGCTCTCCTAACACTATTTTTTTCATTTACAATACTCGAACTCGAGACTTTATTTAAGGGGTGTTAAGTCTCTTACCACTTGAACCAACAGTCGTTGGTAAAACAGAAGGATATGAACTTTAGTTATTTATAGTGGTCCACAGTTTAGCTATGATTTTCTAACTTACCTGTTTGCTTTGGTTGTTAGGAGATCTGTTTTTGAGTAGTTTGACAAAGCTCAACGTATTAGATTTGAGTAGAATGTAAGGAAGAGGAGGAGCGTGATTGATGATAAAATTAGGCGACAAAGGTATTCTTTGGAAGAAAAAAAAAAAAAGGGTAGGAGAGGTAAAAGCTAGCCGCAAAGGCAATGACTTCTAACCACAATATTAAAGTTCAAATTTTAGTCTTGTCTCTTATCTCCTGTCTCCCAAATTCCAATTGTCTTTGGGTGCCAGCTCTCAAAGATAAAAAAGAAACAAGTAGGAGGAGAGGACAGAGAAGAAAATTAGGAATAAAATTTTTTCTTATCCTCTGTGTTTAGGAAAAATAATGCGAAGAAGGAAACTACAAATTTGTTGATCATATAAAAGTAAAAACATATGTATTATAATTAATTTTATATTAAAAATGAAAATAAAAAATAAAACAGAGACATTAGGTTTATTATAAAGTATTAAAAAAAAAAAAAAAACAAGAGGCTAGCAAAGGGCCAACCGCCTTTCTCCAAAAGTGGGGATTGGTTTTGTGGCGTGGCCTTAAAAAAAAAAAAAAAAAGAAAAAAGTAGTTGTTGAAAATAAATTATCAAAAGAATTTTTGTAATATAACAGTCTGAAAGTCTTTCATAATTTTATGGATTCATTGTATAGTGAAAAAGGATAATAATTTTTTTTTCATTACTCTTATAATTAATAAAATTATAAAATGAATATACGTGATTATAAATTAATTTTTTTTATTAAATTTATCCGGACTTATAATAGTATCCAAAAAAAAATTAATTCCTCTGCCCCTGACGCCCTAAAATCCTCTTCCCGACAGTCAAACCTCTCGATCCAAGCAAGCACTCGCCACTAGGTGTAGCTGCTGCGCTGACCATGACTCACCATTTCTTGTAACATTTCTTTCTTTATTCATCAGGCCGACAAAATTTGTCATTGCAAGTAACAATGCACGAAGTATATTATAATTTAAAGTTCTATCACGACAACTTAAATAATTTAGGCGGGGATAAAATTAAAGTTCAATACTTCATTGGTTTGCTCGGCAATGATTTAAGCAAACCAGTGGATCAACTTTATAACTAATTATAGAATAATACCAACAAAAAAAAAATGTATTGTGAGCAGAATTGTCCATTGGTTAATGAAATCATTTCATTTTCGTTGCTCAGCACTGATGTGAGAAAAGTTCTTTAAATCATATTTCTATTTTTTTTTTTACGTTAAAATTGGTTTTTTATTTCTTACGATGTCATATGTTTTGGTCCTTAAATTTGGTTAAACCCAGGGAAATTATTAAAAAAAAAGACACACACATATACTCTTTAACGAAAGTGGCTAATTGTTACCATATTGAAATGTTAGAATGCTTGTTTGTCACATCTTAATGTGTATAGTGTCAATCATTATCGGAACTAAATTATAGCATGTCAAATTAAATTTTTATTGATTTTTTAACCCAGCAAATCCGAAAAAGAAAATAAATGAGCAGCATGGTGGGCATCTTCTTGAGTTCGTAGCCTAGCCGGCCGACGGCTTGGAATTAGGAAGAAAAGGAATTTAACAATTATTTTCTGGGTAGTAGACACCTGATCCACCTTATTAAAACGAATAAAATGTTAAAGAAAAAGAGAAAAGAACTTAAATAAATTTGTTGGCTCTATTGGGACAGAATAAAAATATGTCAAGTTACTTGTAGAGTGAAGATTTTTGAAAAAAAAATATCTTCATTCTTTAAGAACAAATACTTATGAAATCTTTTTTTTTTTAAATATCAACATGTAACTTATTTTTAACGAGATACAAATAGACAAATAATATATTTAATATTTATTTATTTTTAAATTTAAATTTAATAATTTATAAAATTTCGTGCTTACGTGTACATTTCAATAAAATTATGCACTCCATGGTTTCTTTTTCAGAATTCTAAGCTCCCAACCATGCTTCTTATTATTATTGTTATTTTTTATTGGTTTGGTTGGTGGGAACCCATAATACTTAAGTTGCTGCCGGCCAGCCATGGGCTTCCTGGTTTTTTCTCGTAACATTTCATTATTCGTTGGTTCTCTCTCCAAAATTTCTCATATATATATATAGTTAATGCTTTTGTCTCGAGTGGAGCCCATTAAGTGGGTAGCGCACATGAAATGGAAGTATACAGTAATTTAAAGCTTAGGACCTAATATTAAACTGAGCGATAGTAGAACAAAGTTGAATAATTCATTGTTTGCTCAGCAATGATTCAAGCTGAAAGCACTGGTGCCTAAATAAAGAAATTAAAAACTTATGCTTCCACCCACGTTGTATTGGTGATTTGTGAAAATGAAACTTTGATGAATTAGTTTGGTTTTAAAAAGGTTAATCAATTTGGTGATTCTTGAGATATATCTTTTTTTGTCATCTTATGTAACTTATTTAGAATGGATAAAATTTGTAAAATTAATTTTATATGATTAATTTTTTTAAAAAAATTTTTATTTAGGTTCACAAAAATTTTTTTAAAGCAATTGCAAGAGAATCCAATTGCCTTGTCATGTTTTATAAAATAAAATGTTAGGATTAGCAATTTCATTAAAATACGTAGATTTGCCTAGAATGTAATGTTTATGACTATGTTAATATCTAGAACCTGCATATTATTTTTTATCTACGGTGAGATTTAAAATAATGTCATATAAATTGATTCTTAGATCTTATAGTTACTTATATTATTATTATTATTATTCCATACTTTCTCACAGGTATCATGCTTGCTCTCCTTTGTCGTATTTTGGTCCTTAGCTATTTGGTCGGTTAGCATCTGTTTTGACGCTCGTCAGCTTTTATTAAATTAGGAATTTATATTTTAACTTTATTTTTAAGGGAATATAATATATTTATAATTTTATATTATATAATAGGTGAGATATATTTAAATAAAAAAAATTAAAATAATATTAAATTATAAATTAATTTTATTCATAAAAAATAAGAATAAAATTAATAAATATTTTATTAAATAATATAAATAAAGTCTTTCCCAAGTATTTGTTTAAACGTTTTTCTCCCATCACTGTTTAGTCCATAAAATATTGGAAAAAGTTGGCTTCTAAGTGCACATGATGGCATTAAGTACAGCCAGCTCTCTTTCTTCACATCAGTCATCACACAAAAACCTTTTTTTGCATACTTCATTGCAGACTTCACTTCCGAATCCCCATTGCTCATAATCATCATCTGCTAATCTGTGCAAATTTCTTCAGATCCCTCCAGGACAATTTGTTTCTCTGCCCCAGCCACTTTGGACATCCAAATACCATAGTATAAACGGCTGCTACTCTTTCTTTGCTTTGCCTGCTCTCTTTTCTCATTTCGCTGTCCCTTTAATTACCAATTACCATTAAACCCGTTCCTGTTACTTCACTTACAACCACCAAACAAACACGTTGCTAACTTATTTCTTCTTCATTTCTTCCTCTCTCTGTTCATCAACTTTCTTCCATTTCGCTACTCTTTAAGACGCCTTTCAATCGTATTTCCTTACTTTCCTACTTGTCTGCTTTCCTTTGCCGTCAGTGTCTTCCCTTCTCCTTCTCTGCATTTGTTCAACGATTCCCATTGCATATCCCGTCTTGTTGACATATTTCCCGTTTTCGAATATTTTACAAATGGCTTTGGAAATCATTCTTAATTTAGTTCCCACCGTTCTGAGTACACTGTCGGCCCTCTTATACGACATGCCGGTATGCTTTTTGCTACGCAAGGAAGGTTGCTGAGCTCAAGAATCAGGTTGAGAAGCTGGCTGCTACCAGAGAGAGTTTGCAGAACTCTGTTCATGCAGCCAAAAGAAGAGGGGACGAGATCCAGCCTACCGTCGAAAAGTGGCTGAATGATTCGGAGAATAAAATTAAAGAGGCTGGGGAGCTCACCCAACGCGGAGAAGACGAGGCAAAGAAGAATTGCTTTGCTGGGGGGTGTCCCAACCTTAAGACCCGCCATCAGCTTGGCAGGAAAGCGACCAAGGAAGCTTTGGCTATTCAAGCTCTGGAGAACGAAGGCAAATTTGATCCAAGTCAAATATCCTACCGTGCCCCTCTGCAGCAGATAGTTTCTTCATCCGCTTATGGTTTTGAGGGCTTGCCTTCGAGAGCTTCCATTTTCAAAGATGTTATGGATGCTCTATCAGATCCCAATATCTACCTAATAGGTGTCTACGGCTTGGGCGGAACGGGTAAGACCACTCTGGCAAGGGAGGTCCACAAGCAAGCGATTGAGGGGAACTTGTTCGATGTTGTGGCCATGGCAACTGTATCTCAAAAACCTGATCTCAAAGAGATCCAAGGGAGTATTGCAGACTTCCTAGGCTTGATATTCGAGGAGGAGACTGTGGATGGAAGGGCAAGTCGACTTCATCATAGGTTGATGAAAGAGAAAAAAGTCCTTATAATTTTGGACAATCTTTGGGAAAAAATTGATTTGGAAAAATTGGGAATTCCGGTAGAATGAGCAATGGGCCAGTAGCATGAGAACTGACTCCATGCCTGAAGTTGAACAAAGAAAAAATTATCAGAAGGTATGCAAACTATTAATAACCTCGAGAAATCGGGATCTGTTAACCTCTGATATGGCAGTGCAGAGAGGGTTCATGCTTGACGTTTTACCAACAGAGGAGTCATGGACTCTATTTGAAAGGATGGTGGGTGGCCTCAAAATTCCAGAACTGCAATCTGTAGCAATGGAAGTGGCCGAGAAGTGTGCAGGATTCCCTCTTTTACTTGTCACTGTGGCAAGTGCTTTGAAGAATAAAGAGTTGGAAATATGGAAGGATGCTTTATACCGACTGTCTACATCCAAGGGTGAGGAAGTCTACTCTGGTCTTAAGTTGAGTTATGATCATTTGCCTGATGAAGAAGCTAAGTCAATTTTCTTGCTCTGTGGTCTATTTACGTATTCTAATATTTCGATCATGGACTTGTTGACGTACAGTATGGGATTGGGTCTACTTAAACACATACATACAATGGAAGATGCTAGAATTAGAGTCCATAAGTTGATTGGAGACCTAAAAGCCTCATGCTTGTTGTCAGAGAGCGAAATGGATGGGCGTGTCAAAATCCATGATGTAGTTCAAGATGTTGCTGCCTCAATTGCAACTAGAACTCAACGTCTGTTCAAGAAGGTCGGTGCTTCGTTTGAGGAATTACAAAGAATGGATATTACAAGTTGTACAAAAATTTATCTGGAAAACTGTGATGTTTCTATGCTCTCTCTGAAGTCGCAATGCCCAGCAGTAGAGTTCTTTCACTTAAATGCAAAAGATCTCTCCTTGAAGATCCCCGATTCATTTTTCGAAGGGATAACGAAGCTCCAAGTGCTAGATTTCACAAGGATGCGTTTCTCATCTCTGCCTTTATCACTGGGCTCCCTATCAAGCCTTCATAGCTTGTGTTTGGACTCTTGTACATTGCACGACATTTCTGTCATTATGCAACTGAAGAATCTAGAAATCCTTAGCCTCTGGGGCTCTGAAATTGTTGAGTTGCCAAGAGATCTAGCACAATTGACTCAATTAAAGTTGCTAGATTTGAGCAATTGTTCCAAACTCAAATTCATTCCCGAAAATGTCTTGTCGCAACTATCAAAGTTAGAAGAACTGCTCATGGGCGACAGCTTCGTTAATTGGGGGGTCAAACGGCTCAACAATCAAAGTAATGCAAGTCTATCTGAGTTGGAGCACTTGTCACTAACAAATTTGGAGATTCATGTGCCAGATGCCAAGAAACTACCAAAGAGGCTGTCTTCCAAAAAGTTAGAAAGATACAAGATACTCATTGGTGATGTGTGGGACTGGGGTGGCAAATATCAAACTTCAAGAACGTTAAAGCTGAAGCTGGATACAAGCATTCACTCCAAGCATGGGTTGAAGACCTTATTGAAGGACGCAGAAGATCTTTATTTGGATGAAGTGAAGGGAATCACCAACGTGCTGTATGATCTACACAGTGAAGGATTTCCGCAATTAAAGCATCTCTATGTCCAAAACAATGGAGAGATTCGATATATCATTGACTCAAAAAGGTGGGTTTCTTGTGATGCATTTCCCGCCCTAGAGTCGTTGACTCTGCACAATCTGGTGAACCTGGACAAGATTTCCCTGGGAAAACTTTTGGTAGGGGACTTCTGCAGACTAAGAATCCTAAAAGTCAGAAGCTGCAACAAATTGAAGAATCTCTTCCCGTTTTCCATGGTTCGAAGAAACCTTCAACAACTTGGAGAAATGGAAATAATGGACTGCAGTGATATGGAAGTGTTATTTGCTTATGAAAATGAACAAGAGAAGAAGAAGATGACAAAAATGAAGTGGTGGAGTTCACTCAATTATACTCCTTGAAGTTACGACTGCCACTGCTCCGAAGCTTTTGTTCGAAAGAGAAACTGTCTCCCGCATCCGCAAACGCGTCTAGTTCAAGACAAAAGCAATCTGCAATGGATCCACCTGTCATGGAAATTGAATCAGCAAGTGATACTTCGATGCCCTTATTTAATGAAATGGTACGGTGCTCTCTTGACATAAATCACATTATAATTTTATACTTTCGGGTAGAGTGTTTTTTCATGGCTAGTCAATTTTTAGCTTAAATTTAACTAGAAAAAAGTTTTGATGACACCTTTGAATTATATATATATATTTTTATTATATTAGATCTAAAATAATATTATACTGAATAAATTTTAAATATATTACTCTATATAGATTTTAGATAATTTCTAGTTACCTATTTTTTCCTTTGGTTTTTTGTTGTGTGAGGGGCTAGGATGGGTCATTTGCAGACACAAATGAAAGTTTTTATGTTAGAACGGTTGAGAATCCAATATTATTGAGGATTTTTCATTTGATTGTTTTCGATGTGAGTATAATTTATTAATAATTTTATATCATATAAATGTAGAGTCTACTTGTAATAAATAAAATGAAAAAATAAATTTATATAGTGTAAAATAATATAGGAGTTATACTAAAAAAAAAGTAGAATTATACTCCTTGTAGTGCAATACTTTAAGAATGTGAGAATAGATGTAAGATTATAAAATGTTGATATCATATAATTTGTTAAACAGTAAGGCTTAATATTTTTTATGGTATGGATTTATCTCACCAAGTACGATAATTTAAATGTTACCATAAATTTATTCTCACTATTTTTTTATATTTGTGTGAAAATAAATTGATGAAATAGAAAATTGTGGTTGCAGATTGTTTTCTCAAATTTGAAAGAACTGAAGTTATCCTTTATTGGAGTGGACAAGATATGGCACGAACAATTTGCAGATTGGCATTCTTTCTACAAATTAACAAGTTTGACGGTGGAGACTTGTAGGAATCTTAATTATCTTTTTATATCATCAATGGTCAAAGGTCTTGCCCAACTCCAACGACTAGAGATATGTGACTGCGAGTCATTGGAAGATGTGATAGCTATTAAAGGGGAAGAGATAGACAATATTCCTTTTCCTAATTTAGAATTTCTAAAACTCAAAGGTCTACCAACTCTCAGCAGGTTTTGCATTGGTGGTTTAATAGAATTCCCCTCTTTGAAAGAGCTTGGATAGAGGATTGTTTTCAATTAAAGGCATTTATTTCCAATCTTATCGCTGGCAATACCGGATCCAACTTGGCCCTCTTCGATGAGAAGGTGTGTATTTTTGTTAGAAGAGAAAATGTCTATGGCTTTACATTTTAGCAATATTTCACCACTATTGTACTACCAAAAAAATTTTAGAAAAATTAAAGTTTATGATAATATTAATATATTAGAATAACTTTAAGTATATTTAAAATTTAATTTAAAAAAACAACTAGAAGAAAGGAGTAAAGATAGAGTAGTACTTAAATTGTAAAGACATGTATCAGAGCTTTTTTTTTTTTATTTCTTTATGATTAACCTCTATTCTTCGACAGGCCTTTTTGAATGTTATTATCTATCTATATATTATATATAGTATGCCAATCAGGGCTGTGCCAAGTGGCACACTTTTCTATTATTTTTTAGCATTTTTGTCTCGTTATTCAACTTGTAGCAATTGTCATGGGACATAAAAATAAAAATACCAACCATCAATTTATTCAATAAGCCATAACAATTTTTTTTTTTATAATTCTAAGATGTCTCTTCTCCTTCTTTAGTAACCAGCATCTATAATAAATTAATGTTCCTTCATCTTTCTTAGCAAGAAGGGTCATTGAATGTACAAATGGAAATGTAATGTTAGAACAGAAGAGTAGGAGACAACTCACATTTATTATAAGACCCTTTTAGGTTCCTCCTTAACATCATATAAGAGCACCAAACTGTATGTTGTGATGCATACATAGAAAGTGTGATTTTGATCTACATATTGATTGTGCTTCTCACACAACATCCTTGGAATATAAAGGCCTTGGCCTATTGTGCGGATTAATGCAATGTGAAACCAAAGCATGTGTCAGAGTAAGTGATGTTATACAATATACATGAAGTCAACTATTCTAACTTTACATGCTTTTATTTTTTTTATGAACATAATAAATTTATATCGTTGCTCATACTATTTCTTCATTTTAGTGCTTTAACTATTAAGAAAACAATCAACATGTATTTGTATCGTTGTAGCTCGTATAGATATTGTATTGATATCATGCGCGTAGTTGTTTAAGTCAATTATTGTTGGAAGTATGCATATTATGTAAATGTTTGATTACCATTGTTTAATATGTTTGTTACTAACAACATTAAGCATTAATTTCTCTTATTCTTTGATTTATTTTCTTATTTTTGCGTATACATATATTAAAAAATTTGTCCATACTACCCACTTAATTATAATTGACAAATAGATATTGGTCAATCTTCATTATATGTATGTGCATGCAATTTTTTTTAATTTTTGAATTGTGTAGCAATGTTATGTTTATGCTTTTAGTCATTTTAATATTTTTACAAACTTAAAAATAGTATAAATGTGTAAATTATTCCAGTTTATGTTGGAGCTGGAACTTCTTAATCACTTTGGTCCCTGCAAATAATTTTGTTTGGATTTTCTCCTTCATGGCACCATGAAAGGAACGTGGTTGGCTGCAACAACAAAACCCCCTAGACTGAGATTTAAATCTCATTTCGCTTTATTCCCACCAATGTGGGGCTTTAATTCCGATGTATCAAAAGAAGAATCTGGATGTACCTTAAAAAGAGTGATGGAAAAATGGATCCATGACAACTATTTTGATTTTAAATTTGGTTTCACTTTTTTTTTTTTCAATTCAATTGTCTGATAATTGAGAGCTTGTTCTCTTCTTTTCTTCCAGGCTTCGTTCCCTAAATTGGAGGAATTGCAGATTGTCAACATGGATGGAATACAGATGATATGGCACAATGAACTTCATGAGTCTTCCTTTTGCAAACTTAAAACTATGATTGTAAAAGGTGCAGGGGAACTGCAAAATATTTTGCCAATATGCTTTTGAGTAGGCTTCTCAATCTAGAGAATTTGGAGTTGAATGATTGTGCATTACTGGAAGAGGTGTTTAACCTTCAACTTCAAGCATTGATAAATTCCAGAACACAAGGAATGGCATATAGTCGATTGAAGACGTTGAGGATACAGAATCTGCCAAATTTGAAGCACATCTGGAATAAGCATCCCCAAGAAAGAGAACTCATCTGCTTTAAGGATCTAGAAGTTGTGAGTGTTTGTCAATGCCCAAATCTGAAAAGAGTTTTTCCAGCCTTCATTGCAAGGGGTCTACTGCAACTTGAAAGCCTTGTGCTAAGCCTTTGTGGAATTGAGGAAATTGTTGAGAGAGACAAGGAAACAGAAGCAATTGCTAGGTTTGAATTTCCTAAATTGACCACTGTAATACTTTATAACTTAAGGAAACTCAAGACACTCTACTCAGGATGCATATTTCTGAATGGCCAATGTTGAAAAAGTTAGACGTTCATGATTGTGGTGAGATGGAAATATTCACTTCAGAAAGTGAGAGCGTTCAAGAAAACAGTTGGGAAAAGCAATCGGAGAATTCCTTTCACCAACCTTTTTTTTCAGTTGAGAAGGTACGGTCATTAACTCTAATTTATGGGTGTCCATCATTATCATATTATCCACATATTTAAGCTTTTTTAATCAAGAAATCATCTAAAAATCTATCAATACTTGTAGCGATTATAATAAACAATTATTTTGAATTGGCAATGTAGGTGTAATAATATTCATTATGGCCATGAGATGATTTTTCTTTTTTTTGAAAGTTCTATAATATTTTCAAAGTTTTTTTTAAATGAAATAACAATTAAAATTGATACAAATGGCACCAGAAAATGAGATTGCATTAAAGGTTTGAGGGATTTGTCATTTTCTCTTTAAAAATATGTTTTTAGAAATAGAAAAGAAAAGGCAACATTTAAAGCAAAGAAATTTAAAGTACAATAAAATGTCATTTAAATGTCAAAATATGATTATAGTTGATATGGATGATACCTGAAAATGAGATTGTATTAAAAGATATGGGACATTTTCTCTTCAAAAAGTAAGTCTTTACCATCACAAAAGAAAGGGTCAAATTCATTTTTTATGGCAAAAAGCAAGGTGTATAATAAAAGAATATGGCAAAAAGGCTGCATTAAAATGTTAAAAGATCATTAATTTATTAGGGCATACCTCAAAATTTTATCTAAGTTTATTTAATCATGTTATTTTAACCGAAATTCACATGTTAGTTATAAACGGTGCTGATGGTGTATTAGCAGAAAATTATTCACAATTTAATATTGACCAAATGAAGTGGGGTCTTTTTTTAGACCTTTTGAGTGAGGAAATGCTTCAACGACAGTGTTTGCTTGACTGGCCTGCAGGTCATTCCCAACTTAGAAGAATTGACATTGAACAGTAAGGACGTACAAATGATACATGATTCCGAATTTCTGGCAGACCTGTTCGATAACGTGAGGTTTCTCCATTTGCAACTCCTTGACAAGAAGTCAGCATCATCTCTCTTCGCTTTCCTCCGAAGGTTCCGCTCTTTGCGAAATCTCGAAATAATAATAAGAGCTTCAGGAGTTGTTCTCTTGTGAAGAACTTATCGATGAAGGGAGATCGAGAAGGGATGAGGTTGCCAAGATACAACACTTGAGGCTATGTTTTCTTTACAATTTGAAGAGTATTTGGAAGCAGGATTGCCAACTGGAACATATGTTTGTGGATCTTGAGACTCTAGAAGTATGGTGGTGTAAGAGTTTGATTAGTTTGGCGCCTTCAGTTGCATCCTTTGGAAATCTGTCCCATCTGGATGTATGGAAATGTGAAGGTTTATTGAATCTGGTCACTTCCTCAACAGCCAAATATATGGGGCATCTCAATAAATTGAGCATAAGAGAATGTGATATGGTGGACGAAATAGTGGCAAGAGAGGAAGATGATAGAGAAGATCACATTACCTGGGGCAATTTGAAAAGTTTGGAACTCCGTTGGTTGGGAAGCCTCACTTGCTTCTCTTCTGCATATCACACCTTCCAATTTCCTTTTTTGGAAGAAGTAATTGTAACTAGCTGCCCCAAGATGAAGACTTTCTCGGGAGGACTCTCAATCACACCAAAGCTCAAGCAAGTAAAATTTGCAAAAGAAGAAGATGCCAAAGGGCGTTGGGAGGGCGATCTCAACTCCACCGTACAACAGTTATGTGCAGAATCGGTAAGCATCTGTCACTGAATCTTATTTTGGCTACTAAATAGTGCTTAGTGTCGCTTTTCTTTTTTATTTCCTCACATTTAATTCGATGAACGAGCCTTAATATTTGGCTTCTCCAGTTTGAACTTCATGGCATAGAGCATATAAAGCTCTCAGATTTTTCAGAGTTGAAAAAACTTGGCATAAGGAACATTTTCCAGCTAATTTCCTCTCCGATTTGAGGTCTTTGGTGGTGGACGAATGTGTAAATATACTCTCCAGTGCTGTCCCATCCAATTTATTACGGTCATTGTACAATTTGGCAGAGCTTGAAGTGAAAAATTGCGATTCACTGGAAGAAGTATTTGATCTTACTCTGCCCAATGCCACTGATGGGCAAATCGGGACACTGCCCAAGCTAAATGAATTAAGATTGATTGACCTACCAAGGCTCAAGCAAGCCTAAAGGAGGAGTAAGGGTGTTTCACCTTAAAAACCTTAAAGTGCTCAAAATACACAACTGTAGCACTTTGAGATACCTATTTACTCCATCCATGTGCTTGGGCCTCGTGCGGCTCCAGGAGGTAGAGGTAAAAAGTTGTCCTCTAATTGAGGAAATCATAACGAAAGGAGCAGCATCAGGAGCAACCGTTGATAACGTCGTGCTTCCGCCGTTGAAATCCGTCTCTTTTGAGCATTTGCCCAACTTGACAAGCTTCTTCTCTGGAGGTGGTACTGTGGAATGTCCATCCTTGAAAAGCATTGCTATCATTGAGTGTTCAAGTTCATTCACATTCGCGTTTTTGAATGAACATCTGCCATTCGATACTAATGGAGTTATACCGGCAAAGGTCAGTCTTCTGCTCTGCTTTTTTCTGTTTTGTCATCACCCTTGCTAGTATGACAAATGGGCCAAAATGCATGGTTGTTATTTATGATATAGTAGTAGTTTAGTAATTATTATTTGATATATATAGCTCTATTAGCCATAATTGTTACTATTATTAGTGTACAGCATTAAAAAAGAGCGGATACATCCTTTAAAAGTTTGGGTGGCTCAACTTAATAAGAGATCGCTCGAATTTGTTCATTTGCATAAATTAGCGACACTCAAGTCTAACTTCTCATGTAGTGAAAGAGTAATGCGCGGAAAAGGACAGATTGAGTTCTTTTATATAGTCATTCAAAATTTTATTTATTTATTAGAGAATACTTGTTAAACTCTATGTGTCACATATGTTTATATTTATAGACTTGAATTAAATATTTTTTAATTGATTTTTTAAAAAAAAATTAGAAGCTTTTGTAATTTTTATTCTATTTGTAACAGTAATTTTTTATAATTTTAATTATTATTATAATAAAACTAAACAAGCTATTCATAAAAAGCTCCCAAGCTTAGTCGTTTAAAACAAACACAGTTTGAGATCAGCTCATGATTAAACTGTAATGACACGAAGCCTAGTTTTTTAGCTCGTTAGCTAATCAAGCTAAATTTAAACATAATAAAGCTCAACTCGGTTGTAGCCTTAAATATAAATCTTCGATGTAGTTTGATTAACCATAAGCTTTTTAAAATTAAGGATATAATAAAAATTTAGGGACAATTATTTCATATAGATAATTCTATTAGTAATAACTGAAGTATGGTGAGAATAAGAACAATATGTAGGGGTACACTTTTAAGACTACTGGAAGAGAGATAAGAACATGGAATTTTGATATCATTTGGTTTTGTAAAAGTAAGGCATAGTGTTTTTGAATGCATGGATCGTTATTCACAATTTTTTTTTTTTGTTTCGTTACACGATATTGGTCTCTTTACTCAAAAAGAAGGCAATTTACCACGTTCCATAATTTGTAAATTGCTATAGATTTAACCTTACTAAATTCTTTTCATACATATCTATATATATAATTGGTGAAACTAAATTGGGGTTGCAGATTACTTTCCCAAATTTGAAAGAGCTCAAGCTGTCCCTAATCGGAATGGATAAGATATGGCATGACCACTTTGCAGATCAGCCTTCTTTCTACAAGTTAACAAGCTTGACTGTGGACGCTTGTCAGAATCTTCATTATCTGTTTACATCATCGATGGTCAATTGTCTTGCACAACTCCAAAAACTTGAGATATCTAACTGCGATTCAATGGAAGATGTAATAGCTACAGAAGGGGAAATTATAAGCAGGGCCCCATTTCCTAATCTTGAATTCCTAAAGCTTGAAGGTCTCCCAAATCTCAGCACATTCTACATTGGTGACTTTATAGAATTTCCCAACTTGAAAGAGTTGTGGATAGACAATTGTGCCAGGTTGATGGCATTTATCTCCCCTCCTGTTGCTGTCAATGCAGGATCCAACTTAGCCCTCTTTGACGAGAAGGTGTAGTACTTTTCTTTGTCCTAAACTTTTATTATTTTACAGGATTTTACGAAAGTGTTTTGATTTAGTTAATTTATTTCCTCAAATTTCTCAAATGTGTGTGTTTAAATTCCAATGTAACGAAACAAGAGGTCTTGTTATTCCCCCTGAAAACATCGATAGAAGAAATGGTCCATGATAGTTTAGGTTTTCGATTAATTAGTTCTGATTAAAATTCGAACTTGAAACTTTAATCCTACAAGCATCTTGTTTCGCATTTGTTTCCAAATTCAATTTTTTGGTATTCTTAGATGCTTGTTTCTTGCTACTTCTTATAGGTCGCCTTCCCGAAGTTGGAGGGATTGCGGATTGTTAAAATGGATGGGTTAAAGATGATATGGCATTCTGAACTTTACGAGTGTTCCTTTCTCAAACTAAAATCTATGATTGTAGAACATGCACAGGAACTACTGAGCATTTTCCCATCGGATGCGCTGATGAGCAGGTTCCTTGATCTAGAAAGCCTTGAGTTGATTAATTGTGCATCACTAGAAGAAGTGTTTAACCTTCAACTTGAGGCATTGGTGAATATGAGAACTGAAGGACCCACAGCTTGTCGATTGAGGACATTGAGCCTAAAAAATCTGCCAAAATTGAAGCACATCTGGAATAAGCATCCCCAAGAAAGAGAAGTCATCTCCTTTAATGATCTTCAGATAGTGGAAGTTGGAGAATGCCCAAATCTGAAGTGTTTTTTCCCGCCTACATTGCCAGGGGTCTGCAACTTGAAGAGCTTGAGCTCTATGATTGTGGGATTGAGGAAATTATTGAGAGAGATGAAGAAACAGAAGCAATTGCTAGGTTTGAATTCCCCAAATTGACAACTCTAACGCTTTATACTTTAAGCCAACTCGAGAGACTCTATCCTGGGATGCATACTTCTGAATGGCCAATGTTGAAAAGTTTAGATGTTTTTGATTGTGACAAAATGAAGATATTTTTCACTTCAGAAAGTGGAAGCTCTCAAAAAAGCAACCTGCGAAGCCAATTCGATAATTCCCCTCAACGACCTTTTTTCTCAGTTGAGAAGGTACAGACATTTACTCAACTATTTTTTTTTTTCAGTCAACTGTTGCATTTACTCTAATTTTTGTGTGTCCATCATCAATGCATTTTCCATACAGTGGAACTGTTTTAATCAAAGAAATCCTCTAAAAATCCCTCGATACCAATAGATAATAGCTATGTCAATTTGGGGAAGTTCATGTGTTGGCTGCTGAGGCTAAAGAACCAAACCGACCCTCATTTTGCTTCAACCATTTTCAAAATCAAAGTTTTTCGAAATTTTTGATTAACAAAAAATTTTGATTCGTTCGATTTTATTAAACCTGTTGTCAGCATACTAATTTTATCGCCTGTTAACCGGTTGAAAATTAATTTTCCAAAAAAAATTAAAGTTCTAATTTTAATGTGACATATATATAAATTGCTATATTTATCACGAAAAAACCTGTAATCACCATTGTATAAAATAAATAAGTCATTATATATAGACATAATAATAGTGATATAAACTTATTATACAGGTATCTATCAGTAAAAACCTCTAGTATTTTTAGAATAAAAAATAAGCATATACATGTAAAATAATATTTCCATTTAGTTAAGTGTGATTTTTCCAAAAGAAAAACAAATTAATTGAATTGAAAAGCCTAGATTTACCTCAGTTTGGTTAGGTTTGATTTTGACAGTTAACCAAACTTTTTGAGGTTTTAAGGAAAAAGGAGATTACCCAGCCCAACTCGCGTTGATAGATTAAGAAATTATTTTGAATTGCCAATCGTTGATTAGAAATTCATTGTAACCACGATCTGATTTTTTTTTTGGAAAATTGTATAATATTGTCAAAGGATTTTGTAAAAAAAAAAAAATTCCAATTTGATATAAATGACAAGCGAAAATGAAAATGAGTTCGTATTGAAGATTTGCGGCAATTGTAAGTCACTTAGGAGAATTTCTCAACGATTAAGATTTAAGATTTTTATCTCGTAGGTCTTCATTCTAATTTTTGAAAGAGTTGCCCCATTATGTAGGCAGGCCATAACGGTTCTCCTGATGAACAAAAAAAAAAAAAAAGATTCTTAGTACTAATTTTCGCGTGTTTATAGGTGAATTCCTATCGTTTGCTATTTTCTAGGCAGATTTCTGCTGTATTTTCGTATTTGTTAATTGTTTCATAAGCTCTTCCTGCATCATAATCACGCTAACTTCATACAAAAATTTACTATTAGTTGTTGATATTGTATTAACAAATAGTCGTTCATTGCAAACAATTCAATATTAACCAAGCGGACAAGTTAAGCGGATAGTTTGGAGGAATCTCAAAAACAATCTTACACCCTCCTCTCAAATCTGTCTGCTTGATTGGCGTGTGCAGGTCATTCCAAACTTGGAAGAATTGACATTGACCAGTAACGACGCACAAATGATGCTGGATGCCCAACTTCCTACACATTTATTTGATAAGGTGAGCTTTCTTCATTTGGAAAGCTTTGATGAGAAGGCAGCATCATTTCTCCTTGCTCTCCTCTCAAAATTCCGAAGTTTGGAAAAACTCGAAGTGGTGAATAATGAGCTCAAAGAGCTGTTCCCGTGTGGGGAAAATCAAGGGAGTGCGGTGCCCAAGATTCGACACATGACGCTAAATATTCTTCATGATCTCAAGAGCATTTGGAAACAGGATTGTCAACTGGAAGAGATGTTCAAAGACCTGGAGATTCTAGAATTATATAAGTGTGACAGTCTGATTAGTTTGGCGCCTTCCGTTGCATCCTTTGAAATCTGTCCCATCTGGATGTACAAAATGTCAAGGTTTATTGAATCTGTTGACTTCTTCAACGGCGCAATGTGTGAGGCATCTCACAACATTGAGCATAAGAGAATGCAATATGGTGGAGGAAATAGTGGCAAGAGAAGAAGACCATGATGGAGAAGACCAGATGATTACCTGGGCCAATTTGAAAACTTTGAAACTCCATTGTTTGGTCAGCCTCACTTGCTTCTCCTCTGCATATCACACCTTCAAATTTCCATCTTTGGAGGAAGTAATTGTAACAGAATGCCCAAAGATGAAGACTTTCTCAAGATTAGCCCCAATCACACCAAGACTCAAGTTAGTAAAACTGGCAGAAGATGATGAAGAAAATGATGACGATGACAAAGGGCGTTGGGAGGGCAACCTCAACACCACCATACAACAGTTGTGTGCAGAATTGGTTAGCGCGATTACTAAATCCTAGTTTTGGCTACCAGATAGTATTTATTGTCATGTTCTTTTTTCTTTGATCATTTTTAATTTCACTAAGGTGCCACAACATTTCTCTTCTCTAGGTTGGACTATATGGCATAGAGCATCTAGAGCTCTCAAAGTTTCCCGAGTTGAAAGAAACATGGCATAAGGAAAATTTTCCAGCAAATGTCCTCTCCAAATTGAGGTCTCTAGTGGTGGACGAATGTGCACATTACTCCAACGCTGTCCCATCCAATTTACTCGGGTCCTTGGAAAATTTGGCAGAGCTTGAGGTGATAAATTGCGATTTAGTGGAAGAAGTATTTGATCTCACTCTGCCCAATGCTGCCGATCGGCAAATCGGGACACCCAAGCTAAACAAATTACAATTGATTGACCTGCCAAAGTTGAAGCAATTATGGAAGGAGGGGCCTAACAGGGTGTTTCACCTTAGAAACCTTAAAGTGTTAAAAATACACAACTGTAGCACTTTGAGATACCTATTTACTTCAACCATGTGCTTGGGCCTTGTGCGGCTCCAGGAGGTAGA
This sequence comes from Carallia brachiata, assembly GCA_021464245.1. NCBI lineage: Eukaryota > Viridiplantae > Streptophyta > Magnoliopsida > Malpighiales > Rhizophoraceae > Carallia > Carallia brachiata. Next base: position 6,984,786 of record JADCRB010000028.1, on the reverse strand, counting down.
AGTAAAAAGCTGCCCTCTAATTGAGGAAATCATAACAAAAGAGGAGAAGCATCTGGATCAATAGTTGATAACGTCGTGCTTCCACTGTTGAATTTCGTTTCTCTAGAGTGTTTGCCCAGCTTAACAAGCTTCTACTCTAGAGGTGGTACTGTGGAATGTCCATGCTTGAAAAGAATTGCTATCATTGAATGTTCAAGTACCTTCACATTCACATTTTTGAATGAACGTCCACCGTTCTTTGCTAATGGAGTTGCACAGGCAAAGGTCAGTTTTCTGCTATGCATTTTTTCCGTTTATGTTGTCATTTTTGCTAATAAGAGAAGCCTTATGTTGTTCGTGCATAAATCAAATGATACGGCCCACAATGCATGGTTGATATTTTTGATAGAATAGTAGTTTAGTAATTATTATCTGATATATATAGCTCCAATAGCAACAATTTTTAGTATTATTAGGATAGAAAATTAAAACTGAATATATTATAACTAGGATTAGGAAACAAATTGATACAACCTCTAAAGGTTTAGTAGCTCAGCTTAAGGAGTAATCGCTTGGGTTTGTTCATTTACACAAATGAGTAACAATGAAGCCTAATTTCAAAATTCCTTTAACAAAAGAACTACGCTAATGGAGCTAGACGTGCAAAGGTTAGCCTTTTGGATCGATTATTTTCGTTTTTGTCATCATTCTAGCCAGTTTGACAAGCCTGACGTCGATTCGTGCAAAAATTAAATGGTATCAGCTACAGTGCGCGGTTGACATTTAAGATATAATAGTAATTTAGTAATCATTTAGTGATAAATTTTAGTATTACGAGAATAAAAAATTAAAAATGTATATAATAAAACGGGGTCTAAAATACATTCTCAAATTCAATGTCAGAACTAAATTATCCCCACTATATTTTCCTCTGATCGCATCCTTTAATCTTAGCAGGTTGTGTTCCCTAATTTGGAGGAGCTGAAGTTGTCCTCAATCGGAGTGGAGAATTTGTGGTGCGGCCAACTTGTACATCACTCTTCCTTCTTCAGCCGACTAACAAACTTGGCGGTGGAGGGTTGTGGGAATCTAAATTATTTGTTATCACCATCTGCTGCCAAAAGTCTTTCACAACTCCAAAAACTTGAGATCTGTGATTGCAAGTTAATGGAAGAGGTAGTAGTTGCAGAGGGAGAAATGCTTAGGAAGATGTTCCCTCGACTAGAATTCATGCGGCTCAAGGGTCTTCCAAAGCTCCTCAGATTCTGCGTTGGTGACTTCGTAGAATTCTCGTGCTTGAAAGAGTTGTGGATAGAAAATTGTCCAGAGTTAAAGACATTTATTTCCAATCATTTCACCGCGAGTAGAACAGCCATCTTAGTCCTCTTTGATGAAAAGGTAGGTTTTTTTTTTTATAATAAACTTCCATTTATTCAATGGGCCTTCCTGAAAATCACATCATTCAAATTGGCTGTATGAAAAGAAGCTCATTTTTCCCGTGAAAGAATAAGGGTTCTTCTAAGATCTGCTTATGAAAATAAAATAAATTAGGTTTAATACCCTTGCTTCGTTTGTCATATAAGCAATCAGAATGCCTATCCCCTCCGGCCCTCTCTTACACCCATGTTACTGTTTGCTTTGGCGAAGGTCATTGACGTTAGAATAAAGCATGTGCAGGTTGCATTTCCTATGTTGGAGACGCTACAAGTCCTCAACCTGGATAGGCTGAAGATGATATGGCACAATGAACTCCACAAAGAGTCTTTCTGCAAACTAAAAAACTTGACCTTAAAGCATTTTAGAGAACTATCCAAAATTTTCCCGCCCATTATGCTGACAAGATTCCAGGATCTAGAGCAATTGAATGTTCAAGACTGTGACTCACTAGCAGAGGTGTTCGATCTTCAAGTTGTGATGGATATAAAGGAGACACATGCGGAAACAGTCTTTCATTTGAGAACTCTGTGTTTAGGAAATCTACCAAATCTAAAGCATATATGGAAGGAAAATCCTCAAAGAAATATTTCCTTTCAAAGCCTTCATTCGGTGGATGTTTGGGACTGTCCACTTCTTAAAAGTATCTTTCCAGCCTCTGTAGCCGAATGTCTTCTGCAACTTGAGCTCCTCAATATCAAGTCTTGTGGTGTGGAGGAAATTGTTGCAATGGCAGAAGGAGGAGGAAAAGAAGCTCCAATTAATAGGTTTATGTTCCCCAAACTAAACTCTTTGACGCTATGGAAATTGTCAAAACTAGACAAATTCTACCCGGGAGTACATACTGCAGAATGGCCAGCATTGAAAACATTAGATGTTTATCACTGTGACAAAATGAAGATATTTTCTTTTGAATCTCAGAGTTTGGAGGAACCGTGTGGAAAAGCAACTTGATATCCAAGTTCCGCAGCCACTTGTTTCATTTCGAGAGGTATGGTTCTCTACTCTTTCCATTTCTATCCTTGTCCTGGACTGAATGATAATCAACTTCTTATATTTAAAGTTGCCTCTGTTGTCACGGCTACTGAAGGTGTATTTAATCAGAGGCATATTATCAAATCATTTAAAAAGGCAGTGGTGACTAATTAGGCACTTTAGATTCATAATGTAACAAAAGCCATATGTTTGATACTGACACAAATATTATGATTCACTTGTAAACAAAACATATATCTGTCACATCCAACAAAGTACAAACAATCTTATTAGGTGATAACTGAACTTTTTTTTTTTTTTTTGGAGGAATATCTAAACAGGTAATTAATCTAGACTTTCCTGGTGATGAAATTGTCGTGTTGCACTGTTATATGTGAAAATGTGTCATTGCACTATGACCAAGTTTCTAAGATCTAGTGCTTTTTTTCTTGTTCATATCAAATTAAGTCAAATTTTTTCTCAAGGTACAATTATTTTAATCCTATTTGAATAATTTTCCATCAACTTTTAGTAAGCAGCCAAACCTCAGTTGCCTGCCTTTGGTTCTCTGCTTGCAATTCGCTCTCGTGCTTTTTTTTTTTAAATTCCAATATCTATTCATTTGACAAGTCACTTCTGTTGCATCATAAATTTTGCCTTGTTTCTCATTTTCCTCTTTTTTAGTTGGAAGCGTGGTAGAAAAATGTTATTAAAATATATTTCTAAAGCTGATTGGGGAACATCAACGGTAAGTTGCCTTTGATTATTTGGTATGCAGGTCGCCCCTAGTTTGGAGGAACTATCACTGAACAATGAAGATGTCACGATGATATGGAAATGCCAATTTCCAGCAAACGTCTTTGAGAAAGTCAAAGCTCTTAAGCTGCAATGCTTTTATGATGAATCTACAGTTTTTCCATTTGAATTCCTACACAAATTCGATAATGTGGAGAAACTTCTTGTTGCATGTAGCCAATTCAAAGGGCTATTTGCATATAAAGAACTTTTTGACAAGGAGGAACATAAAAGGGTGCTGGCTCAAATACAGCATTTAACATTGGATAATCTACCTGTTCTAGAACATATATGGAATCATGAGCTTCAGCCGGACCATATTCTTCCAAGCCTTGAAACTCTAGAAGTGTGGTCTTGTGACAATTTGAGAAATTTAGCACCATCCTCTGCTTCTTTCCAAGGCCTAACAACTCTGGAAATGAAAAATTGCCATGGATTAATAAACATAGTGGCTTCCTCAACTGCCAAATCTCTGGTGCATCTGGAAACAATGAGGATAATAGAATGCAATGTGTTGATAGAAATAGTAGCTAGTGAGGGATGTGAAACTGAAGAGGGGATCATGTTCAGAAGATTAGTAACTTTGGAACTCAATTGTTTACCAAGCCTCACTAGCTTCTGCTCATCGAATCACAGCTTCAAATTTCCGTGTTTGACAGAAGTTATTATGAGCCAATGCCCAAAGATGGAGTTTTTCTCAAAAGGAGCCTTGAGCACGCCGAAGCTTGAGAGAGTGAAACAAAAGGAAGAAGATCACAAATGCCGCTGGCACAGAAATCTTAATGCCACCATACAACAGTTGTTTATTGAAAGGTATGTAAATAGAGAAATCCTTTGCATCTGGTAATCAAGAAATTTTAGGCCAAAATAAGAGAATTTATTATCTATAATCCATAATATCCATATTGTATGTTACATGTAAAAGTCAACATATGTGAAAAATTTTCATCTTGAATAAAAAAAAAAAAAAATTCATCGGGCTAAAATACACACAACTTTTATTAATACTGAAATGTCCTTGGTTAAAAAAGGAAAAAAGTTAAATAGACATATAATGGTAAATATAAAGTTGACACATGGAGATCTGGACCGTTGAATCGTGAAGTATTGAATTTGAAAAAAAAAAAAAAGATAAACTATTGGATTAACTGTGTGTCTTCCGTATGTTGCAGATTATGTGATTGGGTAATGGTGTCAAAAAAAATCATTTTTTCAATATATTTTTCATTTTGCAATTTAAAATAATTATACTTCTTCAATAGGCACGTTACTAGATAGGAAACATAAAATCACTACATTTCGAAAAGTTGTTTGAAATTTTATAGAATTTGCATTTTTTGTTTATATTTACAAAAGGTAATGAGTAAAATAATTGCTGGAAATGATACAAAAACAATTCTTTTCTTTGATATTTTTAAGTATGAAAAAGCAATCTACATTTTGTTGACTGTTTCAATATTTTGTTTTACTAAAATTGTTAGGTTATAATAAGAAAATGTGGCCATTTTATAAAAACTAATATTTTAAACTTATGTGAGGTTTATTATATGCTAATTTTTTTGAACTTTTGTCATGTTTAGATTTCTAATTTGTGTCTAATTTGCACGCTATCATTTTGTAATTTATGTTCGAATGTTTATGTTTTGGACTTCCTTGACAGCTAAAATTTTGTGCAACTTACAGGAATGAACATAATTGAGTATTGCAGCGGCAGGGATGTGTACCATCTCACAAGTGTATTGTTTCAGGAGTCAAAATTTCTCCGTCTCATCCTTGGAAGAGGTAATTTTGTGAGAATACTCCATATGAAAATTTTCTCTTTCTTTTGGGGGGTCTGGATGAAAAAATTTCTCTTCAAGTTAAATTTTGTGAGAATACTACATATTGTCATCTAATTATATTTGGTTTAGTTTCATTATTTATCTAATTTTAAATTTACCTGACCTGCATTAATGAATTGTTCAATTAAGCTTTGACAATTCTTTTGCTTTTGCCATCATCTGATTGTTTTTGCTTTTGTTTCCATACTTCAACAGACATTTGTGTCACCAAGAATTGGGTCAGATAAATGGTCCTTTTTTTAAGGTTAAACATATAATGGTCTTTTGATTAGAGGGTTTTCTCGTTTGTAAGCACTTAAATGCAATCTCCAAAATTGATGGGTTGAATTGTAATTCCCTTTCATTTAATACCCGTTCAATTAACTTTTGTTTTGAATTAGAGTGTTCTCTGGATTTTGCCGATTGGTGTGGCGTTTGATTCCTAGGTCTTGGAGCTTGCTGGAAATGCGGCAAGAGACAACAAGAAGAATCGTTTCATGGGGAGGCACATCCAGCTTGCTGTGAGTAATGATGAGGAGTTAAGCAAGCTTCTTGGTTCTGTCACCATTGCCAATGGAGGTGTATTGCCCAACATTCACCAAACTTTCCTTCCTAAGAAGATGGGGAAGGGCAAAGGAGATATCGGTTCTGCTTCTCAGTAGTTTTAAAGTCTCATCTTTTTTGGAAGATGCTAGTTGTTTTAGGGAATCCAATCTACCGTTGTCTCATATCCTTCTTACTTTTGAACTTGAGGAATTATGCCATCCTTTTCTGTAAAACGGCTTTGGGATTAATTAATCCAAGTTTTTCAATTGCTCGATCTTGCCTCTTTGGCAATTGTATGAACAGATGAGAACTGGAGTGTAGATATGCAGCTGCAGACCGGGCTATGGCTGTTTCTCATGTATTCAAATTCCAATTGTAAGTCTTTCAGCGAATTTTTCTTCTTGTGATTTCTGGTGTGTTGGATTTTGTACGTTTCTTCTTGTGATTTCTGGTGTGTTGGATTTTGTACGTTATGGCAGGCTCTGTTGACAACAGAGAAGACTGTCATGCCGTGGATGCAAAGCAATCTCTGAATGTTATTTTGACAAATTCATGTAAAGTGATGAACAAAATTCGTTTGAGACATTTAGGTGATATATTGTTTGGTGATCTGTTCGGAAGGGGGAAATTTATTGCCTGTCAGATTTCTGAAATTGATCGGGATGGTAATTGCAAACCAATCCAAAAGTACGTTGCTGCATTTATCAGAAAAATGTGAAGCAAACCTAGAAGCAAAATATGGCAACATTCCAATTAGGACTGCAAATGAGCCAAAGAGCCTAATTAAATTGGGTTTTACTAGATTCAAGTGTTGATTTATTTATTAAACAAGCTTAAAAATAAAGCTCGATGTCAATATCTTTAATAACGAGTCGAGTTCGAGTCGAACTTGTAATTATCGAGCCGAATTTTCAAAGATTAAATGGGAAGATTAAATGGGAAGTATTCAATCCATTTTAAAGAAACCTAATATCAAGACACGTCTATTTAATTATTTTTAAAGTAATATTATTCACATTTGTTATTAAGAAAAATAATAATTATATATTAAAATCAAAGAAGTGATCTCATCCAAACTGCATTGATCATTAAAAAATTAACTTACAGTGCATCATAAAGCCATGCATGGATGTGCATAATGCGCATCAGAAATTTGGCAAGACATACGTTAGATTTTTTCCATCTTGGCATTCGCCCGGAGCTTACTTGGACGTCTGCATTAGACAAATACCCGTGGGATTTCTCATGAGACTTCACAGGATAAGCTTTCCCTATCTTCTTTGCACTGGTACCATCACTAACAAAACGACCAAATACAGATAAATTTAGTATAGCCAAACATAAGGAGGTTTAAGCAAAAGATCACAAACAAATATACATCTATACTGTTGGAAGACAAAAATGTCCCACATCGGTTGGGAAAGAAGAAAATGAAAAGAATGTAAGTTTAGAGATTAGTTGGTTAAACTCACTTAAATCATTTTAATAAGACAACGAATCTAGTAATTAAAATTAAATGAATTTAATGAAGTTGACTCAACACTTTCTTACCCATTAATGCCCCACGCCATGAAAATTAACTTAGTATCAGAGTGTGAATTTGTTTAGGTGGGTTTAACGATCTAAAATAAGATCTTGAGTGAGTATTTGAAACGATGTCTCTAAATAAGACTTGTATTTGAGACAGTAAAAGCCTGTAATGATTAAGCAAGCAATAAATTTATTTCGGTGGATTTAACGACCTAAAATAAGATCTTGAATGAGTATTTGAAACGATATTTCTAGACAATACTTGTATTTGAGACGGTAAAGACCTGTAATGATTAAGCAAGTAACAACTGGTTGCCAAAGATTTCAGTTATACTTGGAGGTGAAAATGTCCCACATCAGTTGGGAAAGAAGAAAATGAAAAGAATATAAGCTTGAGATAATATGACATAAGTCATTTTAACAACACAACGAACCCATTAACTGAAATTAAATGAATTCGGCTCAATACTTTCCTACTCGTAAATGCCCATGCCATGAAATTAACATATATATATCTATGTGAGAAAAAATATATGATCAAGTTGTGAAATAGGAGAAAGCCTTTGAAGGAATAATATTTTGTATGTATTATTACATAGAGGGATGACCTCAATATATATAGGAAGACAGTACATAAAATAGGAAATAGAATAATTACAAATAATGACAATAAATTATAATCATATCAATCAGATATGTAATCGATTATAACCATATATGAACATATTCTAACACGCCCCCTCAAACTCAAGATGGTAAAATGCCTAACTTGAGTTTGGAAACTAAATCAGTATGCCGTTCGGGGGGATGCGCCTTGGTGAAGATATCTGCAGTCTGATCAGCGGAAGAGACAGAAACTAAAGAAATAGTGTTCTGCTCTATGTGTTGACGGACAAAATGACAGTCATTCTCAATGTGTTTGGTCCGCTCATGGAAAACATCATTGTGAGCAATTTGTATGGCACTGCGATTGTCACAATGAATAGGTGTGGCTGAGGAGTGCGTAATACCCATATCCTGTAGAAGCCATCGAAGCCATAATAATTCGGATGCAGTATCTGCAAGAGCCCGATATTCAGCTTCAGTACTGGATCGAGCTGTGACTGTTTGCTTCTTACTACGCCAAGAAATGAGAGAATGTCCCAAAAAGAAGCAATATCCTGTGGTGGAACGTCTGTCTGTTGGATCACCGGCCCAATCAGCATCAGAATAGGCCTGTAACTCAAGGATGAGTGAGCAGAGAAAGAGAGTCCACAAAACATAGTTCCCTTGATATAACGAAGAATGCGAAGAACAGCAGCATAGTGGGTGGACCGAGGTGCTGCCATAAACTGGCTAACTATGTGTACAGCATAAGCAATATCTGGTCGAGTACAGTGAGGTAGACCAGACTCCCAACTAGCTGTCGATAAAGAGTAGGGTCTTTCAGTGGTGTGCCATCAGTAGAGAAAATTTGACATTGTACTCCAAAGGAGTAGAAGAAACTTTGTGATCACTGATTCCTGCTCGAGTAAGCAAATCAGAGGCATATTTAGCTTGAGATAGAAAATATCCTGTAGCATCAGAAGATACTTCGAGGCCTAGAAAGTAATTGAGGAGACCCAAATCTTTCATCTCAAATTGTTGACGAAGAAACTGCTTGAGATTAGTAATGCCTTGCAAATCATCTCCTGTGATAATCATATCATCAACATAAAGTAAGAGTAGAATGATTCCATTAGCACTTTTGCGCACAAATAAAGCAGTATCATAAGGACTGGAAGTGAAGCCAAATTGGTGCACAGTTGTACTAAATTTGGCAAACCATGCACGAGGTGCCTGTTTGAGACCATAAAGAGCTCGACGAGACGACAGACCATGTTGGGTGGATGGTCATATCCAGGTGGAGGTTGCATGTAAACTCCTCTGTAAGATCACCATTAAGGAAGGCATTCTTAACATCCATTTGAAAAAGTTTCCAATGTCGAACTGCAGCTACTGCCAATAAACTCCTGACTGAAGTGATTCGTGCTACGGGAGCAAAAGTTTCTTCATAGTCAATCTCATACTCTTGAGTAAAACCTTTGGCCACCAACCGAGCTTTGTACCGCTCAACAGATCCATCAGATTTGGTCTTGATCTTATAGACCCACTTGCATCCAATAATTGATTTATTTGGAGGTAGCTTAACCAAATCCCAAGTGTGAGTCTTAGATAAGGCCTGCAATTCGTCTGCCATTGCTTGCTGCCAAAGAGGGTTAGTACTAGCTTCTCGATAAGTTTGAGGTTCATATAAAGAGGCAATGGTAGAGTAAACGACAAAGTCTTTTAGATGGGAGGGAAGTGTACTCACTCTAGAGGAACGACGTTCAGGTTGAGGCTCAGAGGAGAGTGCAGGATCCACAGACATGGACAAGACTTCAGGATTAGCTGGTGATGGACTGTCTATCGAACCTGTATCAAAATCAGCAGGAAAAGGATCTATAGGAGGGGGAGATTGTGTTGAATGTTCAGAATTTGTAGTGGCCAGTAAGTCAACAGAAGGATCAGTAAAAAATGATTGTGAAGAAACATTTAGCTGAAAGGTAGAAAGAGAAGAGAACATCTTATGTTCCCAAAAATGACATGACGGGAAACACGAAGACGTTTGGAGACCGGATCCCAACATCGATATCCTTTGTGTTCAATGCCATAACCCACAAAACAACACAAGCGGGCTCGGGGATCTAACTTTGTTCTTTCATGAGGCTGCAAGAGTACAAAACAAGCACAACCAAAGACTCGAAGAGATTGATAGGAAGGTGATGTGCCATAAAGCCGCTCAAAAGGAGACATGTTATTGATAACTTTGGATGGAACGCGATTGATTGTGTAAACGGCTGTAAGAGCAGCTTCTCCCCAAAAACGTTCAGGACAAGATGCAGAGATGAGAAGGGCTCGAGTTGTGTCTAAGATGTGGCGGTGTTTGTGAGTAATCATCAATGAAAATCACAAAGTAACGAGAGCCACCCATAGTATCAACAGGAGAGGGTCCCCAAATATCAGAATGAATTAAGTCAAATGGTGCGGAAGAAATGGAATCACTATTATTGAAAGGTAAAGCATGATGTTTGGCAAGTTGACATGTAACACAATCAGTCTCAACATTCTCAGCAGAACCTAAAACACCACGTGAAATTAAAGGACTCAATTTAGAATAAGAAACATGACCAAGACGAGAATGCCAAAGTGCAGAGGAAACCGATACAGCATAAAGATTATTAGACGACCTAGGAAGTTTCAGGGAGACAAGTTCAAATAAGCGTCCAACTTTACGGCCTGTCCCAAGAATCTGACCCGTCGTTGGATCCTGCACATGGCAACCAGTAGAAGAGAAGTGTAAATCAAAACCCAAATCACACAATTGACCAACGGAGATAAGATTTAAGGTAAGATTTGGAACAAAAAAGTATCAGATAAGGCTAAATTGGAAGTGGAGATGTTGCCGGTGTGACTAACATGCAGTTGGGAATCATCAGCAGTATGAATAACAGGTGCATATGGAGACACTTGTTTTGACTGGAACAGTGTGACATCAGAGGTCATATGATTACAACATCCAGAATCAAAGAACCAAGATTTGGATTACCTGAAACAACGGATAGGGCAGAAGAGGAATTACCAGATTTAGCTAATGCTCGCTTGAGGGTATCAAAGTCAACTTGGCTCAAGAGAGCCTCGAGATCAGTAGACAAACCCTCAGTAGCAGCAGTGGTAGCAGCAGCAGCCTTACTAAACTTACCCTTGGAATTGTTTGACTGTGTAGAGCCTGATTGGTTCTTGGCCTGTAACTTGCGGCATTCTGAGATGTGATGACCAGATTTATGGCAATAGCGACAACTTATTTTGCGCTGATTAGACGGAGATGAGGTGAACAAAACATTATCAGCTGAAGCAGATGCAGAATGGAGCTGAGTGGAAGAAGAAGATGTAGAACAGTATCAGCAGAAGTAGGTAGCAGAACGATGAGTCCGCATGGTGGTTAGACGAGTTTCCTCAGAGAGTAACTCAGCAACGACACTTTCCAAAGAAGGGAAGGAATCGCGATGAAGCAGAGAAGCTCGCACAGGCTCATAATCATCAATGAGAGCCATAAGAAATTGCATAATCCTCATTCTATCTCTATACTGTGAGAACTTAACAGCATCAGAGGGATAATCCCATGCAGGTTCAGAAAGTGCCAGTTGGTCCCATATAACATACATTTGAGATAGAAAAGCATTGATAGACTGACCAGGCTGTTGTTTCAGTCGATAAAGATCACCAAGGAGCTGATACTGGTGTGCAACGTCACAGGTAGAATATCTGGAAGCTAATAGATCCCATACTTCTTTTGCAGTACCAAGACGACCAAATTGAAGTTTGATGATCGGAATACAGGTATTCCGAAACCATGTGAGTATTTTATGGTTGTTGCTCTCCCATTCCTCAATTTGCTCATCTAACTTCTCAGATGACTCTACCTTATCCTTGCCTTTCGTTGACGTAGGTTTAGGAATGTCCCCACTAACGTAACGCCAAAGTTTGCGCCCCTTGAGGAAGCTACACATTTCTTGAGACCACAAAATATAATTTGTTCCATCTAGAATAGTAGTTATGGGCATGGAGGGGTCAAATTTTTCCATAGCAACGGTAAATATGATGTCAACACAGATAAACAATACCGAATCAAGTATAAGATGTACTAAAATCAGTCTGTATAGTCAGAATTTGAAGAAACAGACCTCAAAAATGAAAAGAGGACGTCAGAAAACCTTAGGAACCAGTCAAAAATCGGCCCAAAAGCGGTTGAACCGGCTGGTCAAATGATTGAACCGGGGTCGGTCAACGTGCTAACGTGGCGGTCAACGGTGCTAACGTGTCGGGCAATGGTACTGACGTGGAGATGACGTGGTAGGACACGTGGATGATCACGTGGCAGACACGTGTCGGGTGACGTGTCAGTTACGACCAATAATATGGAGACACGTGGCAATGTTTGCTGATGTGGCTGACACGTGTGTGCTGACGTGGTCGTCTTCAACCTCCAGAGATGTCGGCGCGTGAGTGAGAGTAGATCGGGGATCAATATTCCGGTGAGGCGCGTGAGGGCGCGTGACAGATCCAATGAAGATAATTTTTCGGCGATGAGTTCTCCGTGTTCTGTAGGACGTACTTCTGCAATTGGATGTGAGAAAATCCGAATAAAAAATAGAAGCAGAGTCTCACCAAATTCAAACGGCTTTATGAGATATTGAGATTTCGCAGAACATATCCAAAATCAGAGGTCTATAAATATAGACTCTTGATTGAGGATAAACGGGGTCTGGAAAACTGGAGACAGCAGCACTAAATAATTTCTGGTGACCAACGACGTCGAAAGAAAACTAGATGAACAGTATTACTGGAGAAATAATAACAAAATTGAGAATAGCTCTGATACCATGTGAAATAGGAGAAAGCCTTTGAAAGAATAATATTTTGTATGTATTATTACATAGAGGAATGACCTCAATATATACAGGAAGACAGTACATAAAATAGGAAATAAAATAATTACAAATAATGACAATAAATTATAATTATATCAATCGGATATGTAATCGATTATAACCATATATGAACATATTCTAACACAAGTAATTATAAGCCAATTGAAATTTAAACCAATTCGCCAAGCAGAGAGAAAGCCAGAAAGGGGAAAAAAAAAAAAGAAAAGAAGGTGATAAAAACAGGTCTAGCTCAAAGAAAGTCGAATGCCCCCTTGGATTGGCTGCACAATGTCCGGGTAAAGAAGTTCTAACCATTGAGAATTGAAATGTGCGCCCAGAAAACAAAACAGGAAAATCGTCAATTTAATTGCGTTGTTTCAAATCAGCGATCCCCCCACAGAGATCCACCAAACCCGGACTCGCTCCAGAAAGATCCGAAACGTGCTTCGTGGCCACAAATCTTGTCAGCGGCCCCGAAAGCATCTTCGTCATCACCATCACCAGCTATTGCATGATTGACACATTTCCATGACTGAAAATGACGCTTTCCCACCTCCCCTTGGCATGAGGGAGTTCACTTGATGATGACTCGACCCAAGATTGCTGCTGATTTTACAGGACAGGAAGGGATTTTGGCCGGAAGAGTAGAGGTCTTAGGAGGATAGTGTGCAATTAAATGGTAGTGGTCGTGGTCGACGTTGTCGTCGACGTCTTGACAAAAGCAAAGCAAGAGTCATGAATGGGGCTGTGGATAGAGCAGAGCGAGGATTTGCAGCTGAAATCGGATTTGTGGTTAGTTTTGGGTTTGCTTGCTCAGCCAAATCACGGTAAATATTTTGAAAGATTTAATTAGGGCCAAACTTTTTGCTTTTCCAATTACAGGTCAGCAATTTCAATGGACACATGGCATTCTTACGCGGCATCTTATGCCACATCACGGTAAATATTTTGAAAGATTGAGTTAGGGCCAAACTTTTTGCTTTTCCAATTACAGGTCAGCAATTTCAATGGACACATGGCATTCTTATGCGGCATCTTATGCCACATCAGACTACCATTTAAGCTAATTAATGAAATCTTTTAACAGCTTGATAGATTTAAATCTAAAATTAAAGTTCATGATATATTTGAGAACAAAAAAAAACAGTTCTTGATAAATTTAAAAAATTTTAAAAAGTTCATGATTTTTTTTTTACATTAATCCAAATATAATTAATCATTTGTGGTTAATTTGTGCACAAAGAACCACCAATACACGTTTTTCCTCTTTTTCTTGTCTCGGCACGTATACCTATTTATGAAGCACGTTTTGCGGGTTATAACTCTCATATGCAATCGTCCAATCGATATTTATTATTCATTTTCTTATGAAAATTAGAATAAAATGGCAGATATAGCACTACACTTCCCTACAAGAAATCAAATGTCATGAGCATGAACGCGTACATATAAAATCATATCTTCTAACTTTTTAGGGCTAAATGTATTTTAATTCCTTATAATTTAATTATTTTATATATTGCCCCTTATGATTTTAATTTAAGCATTAAATCTTTTTATAGTTTTTAATTTTGACAATCAACCTGCCTAACAACAATTTCTTCAATTTATTAATAAAAATTAACAATAAATACATTATTTTATGATAGCAAGTGCTTCATTATATTTCACATAAATGTTAATCATGAATACTATCGTGAATACTATTTTAAACACTTCTATATCAATATGTGCAAATAATAAAAATAAAAATAATTGTAAAAAAAATAGTATAATGTAGTTAAATATACATTAAAATTCAATTTGAAAAATATATAACATAATTTTTAATAAAGAAAAAAAAATAACATTTACAAAATGATATAATTTTGATCAATTTCTATTAATAGATTTAAAAAATTCCTGTTAGGAGTTAATTGTTAAAATTGAAATCCACAGGAAAATTTAATGCATAAATTAAAATTATAGGAGAGTATCATATAAAACAACTAAACCACAAAAAGTTAAAATACATTTAACCCAACTTTTTATCATTGCTAGCGAGGTTCATCAGGGTAGCCAAATTCCTTATAGTTCTTATAAACCACACCATAAACTAAGGAGGAATAATTTTTGAACAAACAGTAGAAGTCAATTGCATCTATATTACATGGTAGATCTCATATTCTAATTACAAAAGACAACGTGAAAAGCTGCAATCGGCGAGCATTAGAGCTAATGCAACGTAGTCTGATATAGCCTGGGAATGTAAAATCTTCCAAAAACCTTGAAATTCCTTCCACTGTACCGAAACAACCTCTATCTCAGCAATTGCTTCTTCTCCGTCCCAACCTCATAAAGGGCCAATGCTCTCCCCTCCCTGGCATATTCCAAGAATGTGAAATCTTTGTAACCTTCAACCAACAGTAAGAAGAAACAGATTAGATCTATCCTCAAGACATTATTAAAACCCTCTTTCAATTTGCAATATAAGCAAGACCAAAACATTACTCGCACCAATTTATATCTCACGTAGTTCCAAAAAATCATTCCAGTGGAATGAAATTGACAAACTTTGACTAAACCATATGGCTTTACGAAGAGAGACAATAAAAATAAATAAAATTCAAACAAATTTTGGGATTTCAATTTCGTTGAAGTAACTGAATAATCTACTTGACTACTTGGCAAAAAAAAAAAAAGACAAGCATAGGCCAAAAAGTGGTACTTGAAACACGACGTAGGGATTGATTGTGAAAATTTTGATTGCAAAGAGATAACGTGCATGGTTCAAATCAAGGTTTAGGTCCAAAGCGATAGGAACACCAACCCCACATGCGCTCCATTCATCAAAACAACTCCAAAGATCAGCCGAGGTGAAATACTCAACCGGGTCCCTATCCCACGGGTGCCATATACAATTTAAGTTCCTCATCTCCATCTAAGATACAAGTAAATTTAGCAATTAGCTCACAATCACAGAATTGGGACAAAAATAAGAAAATGATCATAGAGCCAACCTGAGATGAATACTTTAGGAAGGAATTATGGTTGGACTGTTGGTATTGTGGGTGCACGTGGGGGAAGGCTAATCGAAAGGAGTAGTTGAGACGTTTCTAGGGGCGCAAATTGGTGCCCTGTTTGCTGAAGGCCATTGGATCACCATTATTGTGAGAGCTTGGGAGAAATGGGAGCCAGCAAAAACTAGGGAAACAAACACACCTTGTTCACTAACATGTCCTTTTCCAACATAAAATTCAGTATGATCCTTGTAACAGGCATTTGAGACTTTAAAGTCCCTCGACAAAAATGCTACATCTTGCTTTTGCTCTTTGGAGAGCAACTTGTGGCCAAAAAACAATAAATTGCACAAAACTGATCGTTGTTGTTACGGAAACTGCTGGAGAAATACCTTACTTATCTATAACACCTTTTGTCGTGTTATGTGTTTATAAAATGGATAGCCCAGTAGATGCTTTCTACGGCTGAAAACCATGGCACGAAGGCATAGAGGAGGGGCTAGGGGAAAACTTACTCAGAGCATGACCTACAAATAACAGCTATCAACTGCAGGTCCACTCAAAAATGAAGAAAAAAACATAGGTTAGAAAGGAAAAGATAAAATTATGACGAAAACCTAAAGCAAATAAAAATTTTATGTTTTCAACTTCAAATTCAAGGAAGAAAAAGATGACAACAAAGAAAGAACGTATATTCTACTCACAGTCAGCTCCCCTAACATAAGAATTACCAACAAAATTGTAATATATTGACCATGTGGATGTTAACCATTATCATATTTAAAGCAAATTTGTGTGCCAGCACTACACTGGTAACTTTAAATGTGAGGTTCTACTTATGCGGTTATGCTAAATTGCTAAAATTGAAAGAAAATTAATTCTTTCAATAAATACTCAAATTGAAATGCAATCTTAGTCTCCAAATAATATGTCAAGATTTTTTATTAGATAAGATTCTGAATAAAAGCCTAATTTGTGCCTTTATTTTAATGTCTCTTATGGGTCTTGTAACTTCAAATTGTGTTTGTGATTATATAACATTGGCCTCAATATTCGAAAAAAATTTTTATAACAATTCAAGTCTCCATTCTTTTAGGATGAAAACTACAAAAAGCTTAGATAAGCTTGGAGAGAATCTACCACAACTTTGCATTAGTAACTGCATCGTAATAAATCATGTAAATGCAACTATAAGACAATCAAGAAATCCTCCAAAAAAAAAAAAATCTAACCTGGATGGTATAGAGTCCAAATTCTAGTCTCCAATAATAATTTTTTGCTCTTCATCCATCTGCATAATGCACAACCTACAATTACTGAACTACCCACACACAAAAAAAAAAAAAAAAAAAAAGGACATATAAAAAGGAAAGCCGACATGCCTCTAAATAATCAAGTTCAAGCTAATACAGTCGTTCAGTCTTTGCTTTTACTCTATCTGCATATCTGAACAAAACAATCGACAGAAAAATAAAGACGTGATTGTATTCCACACTGGGGTGTTTAAACCAATTTTCTTCATCTTATATCTTTTGCCGTGAAAATAGCAAAACTACAGCCAGAACACTTTAGTGGTTTCTCAGCAACTGTAGGAAAGAAGAAAGAACAGATGTCGTTTTGAACAATGCAAATTGAAATGAAAATCGGTAGACAATAATGTTATTTGGAGGAAAAGTAACATATAAAAGTACAATGCTGACCTCATATAAAGTTCCATGAGGGGATCTAACTTCTCAAACTGGGCTATCTTTTCTGCTAGAACCTCTCAAAGTCCTACATAGAAAGATAAACAATCATGCAAAATTAGTTGCCATCAATTGCATAGTGTTTGTTTGAGTCAAAGAACATAGCAAATTTATAAGACAATTGCTGTGATTCAATTTCAACAAGAAAACACCGCATACCAACCAAGACGGCAAAAAAACAAAAACAAACGGATGAGAAAATAGAAAGACGGCGAAAATTAAAAAATGCACCAAAGCAAAAAAATAACTTTTTTTTTTTTTCAAAACCCATGTCCAAAACCTTCAAGATGGCCAAAGTTTTGGGGGGGGGGGGGTGGTCAGGAGCTTCTTTGGTCAAGTACCTGAATCTCTCAGGCATGTTACTCCTTCCTCGAGCCAGCATTTCAACAAAAACCCAAGTTTTTGAAGTACCCAAAAGAAGCAGTCTTTTGCCGGTTGGGCTAGGATTAAACACTTTGGGTTTTGAACTGTCAAGCGATGATTTGGTTTCGGGATTGGGGGTTGAAGCGAGGAAACGAAGGGATTTTGAAAGTGAGCAAAGATAGAAAAATGATAGGCATTGACATGGTTATGGATTTAGGGATCTTAAATTGTGTTCCACGATTGACTGCCAATTGGGTAGCCGGAACCCAAAACAGCTATTCAACTCCCTCAACCCTTTCAACTTCCCACCTTTAAACCTTTCAGCCATTCTAACGCACAGAACTGGAAGCATTAAATTTTATGTTTTTACATTGGGCTCATATATGGAGAAAGAGAAAAAACAACCAAAATTGGTAAAAAATGAAACAAAAGGCATCCACTTGCCAGGCTGATTATGCAGCCATAATATAATATAATATAATACAAGATAGGTATATTTTAAGTTTTAGATTTTTTTTTTTAAATTTTAAATCTTTTTAAAATTTTATTTGAGTTTTAAATTGTTTGATTTTCTATCAAATCAATCTATCTGTTAACGAAAAATAATTAATCTATTAAAAAATAATTGTAAACTTACAAAAAATTATTTAAAAAAAACATAGACACATAAATTGAATTTTTTTAATCAAAAAATATGCATACTAAATATTTAATTCGTGTATATATTAATTAAAAAAATATTTAATATACATATTTTGTTGATAAAAAAATATTTAATTCATCCATTTGACTTTTTTTTTAATAATCTAAATTAGATTAAACTCATTTATTAACGAATTGACCACTTTTCGTAAATAAAAAGACTAATTACGTAAGAAATTAAAAGATTTAAAATTTAAATAAAATATAAAAAAAATTTAGAACTCAAATATACAAAATATAAAAATTTAAGATTTAAAATATATATATCTTAATATAATATTATAATATTATATATATATATACACACGCACTAAACGAGACAGCCAGGTAAAAAATATTAGATTACAATTTTTTATTAAATAAACTATAATTTTCACATAATCCTTGAGAATTCAATTTTCGTATCTGCTGAGAGGTAAAGTTTGCACAGAGAAATTTTTTCGTGCACCAAGAGATTTAAAAATGGTGGTGATAGAATGCAGCAATTGCAGCACCAAGATAGGGTCGATTCCTTATTATAATGATTGATGGCTGTAAACAAATTTAAATTTTGATAAAAATACATTTAAATGAATAAATTAGATGAAACTTAGATAATAGTAATTAAATAAAATTTAAATTAAAAAATAAATTTTTTCATAATAATATATTTTAATTAAATATAAAATTTATAAATATAATTAAAATATCAATATTTTGACAAGATAAGAAACATGCTATATAAGTTAAAAGGCTCTCAAGACTTAAGGGAAATTTTCTCTTCTTTATAATTATGTATATTATATATAGGTATAAATTATTCTATATCATGGTTAAAAAAATAAAAAAAAAATGAAAAATGCCATCTTAGATTTTGAATTTAAAAAAAATCCACATCCCCTTTGGTTTCCCGGATTTTAGCGCAGTTAAATATCTTTATTCTTTCTTTTAAATTGAATAAAGATAAATATCAAAAAATATTTTTATAGAAATTTTAAGAAAATTTTTTAAATTTTAAGATAATATTAAATTTAATATTATTTTAATTTAAAAAATAACAATAAAAAGAATTAAACTATAAAAAATCATGAAAAATTTTTGCCCTCCTACTCTTTTAAATTTAACTCGAATTGCCTTGGAGTTCCCGAACTCCCCATCAATATTCCCATGGAATCTAAAACCAAAAGCTCTCTCTCTGTCTTGTTCAACAACCAAAAAAAAAAAACTCCTCTCTCTCTCCAGAGTGGCCGCACGGTGGGTTGGTTCTGATGTGCCAGGGCCCGGCCACCTTACTAGTGACGGTCTAAATTTTATGCGATCAACGGCCCATCTTCCGCGACACCCCCATTGAACCCCCCATTGTTTCCTCGCCTTTGAAGCCTATGATTGCTTCCTGTACTCTCTCCATCTGAAAACAGAGGCGTTTGGGTTTCTATTAATGAGTTGTCTTTCTTGTTTTTTTTGGCATTCATTTGGTTCTCTTGGCCTGATTGAAGGGGGCGTGTTGAGGCTGTGTTTGGTGACTGGTGCCAATGTCATATTCTCCATTCAGCATTTCTGCTGTAATCCGCCATATCCTGTATTACAAGTATTTCTATGTTGGTGGGTTTTGTTTAATTGTAAAGATAAATTGGGTGTTTGTGCTTTTTGTATGTTTGTGAAAGTAGTGTTTGTGCGCTGTTGGGATGCATGTTTTGGTATTGGAATTAAAAATTATATTATCAATTTTCTTGGCATATTGGAGAGATTTGAATACCTGTCCAGTGATTTGAATCCGTGTTCGGTCTGTTATTAATTGGAGAGTGGAGATGTTTCTTGATGATTATGTATGATAACAAAGTTGCATTCACTTAAGATTCTTTAAATTAATCCAGCGTGAAAGCTCTAAATTTATGGTTTGAATAAGGCGGGTAAGAGGAATTATGCAAAGTTGATTTTTGAGTAATTGGCTCTTTGTCAAAGGCAAAAAGAGAGAGAATTTTGCGTCTTTCCTTCATAGCTTCTGGTACTACGTTTTATCCCACTAGTCCAATTTATAAAATAGTTCGTAAGGTCCTTTTATGGTAGTAGAGCTATCTTACACCATACTCTTTTCTGTTCAATTGCAGATTGGCAATATTTGGAGCAACTTGCTCCATTGCAAAACTTTCGTTTAGCTATATTCCCAGTGGGTGTTATCTAAGTGGAGTTCATGGGCATGTGCCTAGTAACAGACATTTCTCTTCATCTGCAAATTTGTTTATTTTCTGTCATTGCATTTTAAACTTGATATGATCAAGTGTTATACTGTTTCTATTGACTAGCTTTTCTGATCTAGGAACTGTGAAGGTTGAGAATGTTTTGCTATATCTCTCTGCCTATCCCAATGCCAATATTATATATAAAGAGAAAGAATGGCTTACTTATAAAATTTCAAAGTGAGTTCTTTATTTCATTACTGAAGATCCTCTACAAGCTTTTCATTTTCTTCTATTAAAATGTAGCATTTTCCTGTTCTAGACCTATGAAGTCCGAGCACTGTAGCATATTTGACTGCTGTGTGACCTGATTTGACCATCATTGTGCCTGGATAGTCGGTATTATATTCCTACCAATTTATTTTAAATATTCTTGCAGTTACATTTAGTTGTTGTTTGTGGTGCTTTTGTAGCAGTTATAAATATTTTTTTTTTTGGTTTTTCTGCCTAAAGCTGTTCTTTATTGCAGAATATTTATGTCAGGGAGAGAAATACATGATGCTTCTTGGCTTTCCTTTTTTAGGGGAGTGCTATATGATTCATCGGTGGAATGTATTAGGTAAATTTTTCTAAATTGCAAACCAGTAACTACCTTTTTTATTTGGCAGTCTGCGATTGAAGTATCTCCAAATCCAAAATGGGCAAGATTTTTTATTACCTCTTTGACTCAGAAAGATTGGTTCTTGGTAATGCATGTTCCATTCTAGAGTCTCAACTTTTATAGAAGTCCTTTGAGAAGATTTGCCATGGACAACTTGCCACAGAAGCCTTCAGCAAGCTATGAATATTAAGAGTAGGGCATTTCAGTGGATTTTTATTGTCCATGATTACAAGGCTTTCACAGCTTTGTGAATTGGTGGAAGTTGATTCTTTGGCTGATGAAACTAAGTGTTCTAGGGAGCGGACCCTGAGAGGGCCACACGGCTTGAGGCCCCAGCCCTAGCAGGGCAAGAAGCTAAGCAAGCTTCTTGGGTCTGTCACCATTGCCGATGGAGTTTTATTGCTCAACATTCACCAAACTCTCCTTCCTAAGAAGATGGGAAAGGATAAGGGAGATATCGGTTCTGCTTCTCAGGGGTTTTGAGCTCTCTCTTTTTTGGAAGACACTAGTCGTTTTAAGGAATCTAATCTACAGTTGTATCATAGCACTTTCATTCTCGAATGCAAGAAATTATTTTTATTTTTATTTTTTTGGGTAAAACAGCCTTTGGATTAATTAATCCAAAATTTTCCATTGCTTGATCTTTCTTTGGCAATTGTATGAACAGATGATAATCAATTGAAGGGTTTTATGACATTGTGTGAGTGAATTTAATGGAATGTTTGTTTGTTCTTCTTTTGATCTGAAATTGTGAGTAACAAATTCCTCCAAAGCTTGTGGCGTCAGCAATTTGCAGTAGATTGGTGAGCTTAAAATCATAATCTCTAGAGTAGAATTAGAACACTTAAGCAAATATTGTTAAATTCTTGAAAGAACAATATTTGGAGAACTAGAGTGTAAATATGTAGTCGCAAACTTGGGTATGGCTAGTTCCTGGGCATTCAATTCCAACATTGAATCTTTCAGCAAATTTTGTTGCTTCTTGTGATTTCCGTTGTTGGATTTTGCACGCTACGGTGGGCTCTGTGATCCAAAGCAAACTCTATCAATATCATTTTGACAAATTCAGGTAAAGTGATTGAACAAAATACATTTGTGAAATCTTTTTATTTGATCTATGTTTAGGTGATTTGTTCCAAAAAAGGGAATTTTATCCCTTTTTGGATTTCTGAAAGTTGATTGGGATGTTAATTGCACTACTAATCCAAATTTATGTTGCTGCATTTTGGAAAATGAAAAGCAATCCAGAAAAAATATGGGAACGACCGAATAGGAAGGAACCACGTAAAATTCTAATAATAGTATTTCAAGTTTCCCTAATCTGTTTAGGAAATCCTACAAAATTGAAGAAAGATAACTTGGAAAAGACAAAAAGAAGCAGCAAAAATATAATATAAAATTTTAACAAATGCCACCTTGTTGATTTTTCTTTTTGTTTTATTTTTTTTTTTTGAGCGAGACGAATCATGGTCCGAATTCCCGAAATCCTCGTCAAAATTCCCATGGAGCCTAGAACCTAAAAATCTCTCCCTCTCTCTGTAGAATGGCCGCACAGTGGGTTGGTTCTAATCTGACGCGGCCTGGCCACCTTACTAGTGATGGTCTAAATTTTATGTGCTCAATGGCCCATCTTCTGCGGCACCCCCATTGTACCCCTCCATTGTTTCCTGGCTCTCCTGTACTCTCTCTCTCTCTTTCTCTCAACCTGTCTGAGAATAAAGAGGCATTTGAATTTCTATTTCCGAGTTGTTTTTTTTTTTTTTGGGTATTGATTTGGTGCACTTGATCTGGTTGAACCGTTGAAGGGGGCGTGTTGAGGCTGTGTTTGGTGACTGGTGCCAATGTCATATTCTCCATCCAGCATTTCTGCCGTAATGTGCCTAATCCTGTTTTACAGGTATTACCGGTTTTGGTTAATTGTAAAGATAAAGTGGGTGTTTGTACTTTTTGTATATTTGTGAAAGTAGTGATTGTGCGCTGTTGGGGTCATGCATGTTTTGGTATTGGAATTAAAAGATTATATTATCAATTATCTCGGCATATATGAGAGATTTGAATACGTGGTTCTAATGAGGA
Organism: Carallia brachiata; assembly: GCA_021464245.1. Classification (NCBI taxonomy): domain Eukaryota; kingdom Viridiplantae; phylum Streptophyta; class Magnoliopsida; order Malpighiales; family Rhizophoraceae; genus Carallia; species Carallia brachiata. The sequence goes on along the minus strand of JADCRB010000028.1, from coordinate 6,961,516 downwards.
TTTATTTATTGGCTAACAGAGAATAGAGATGTTTCTTGGAGAGTATGGCAAGAAAGAAAGTTATAAATTTATGGTTTAAATGAGGCAGGTAATAGGAATTATACAAAGTTGATTTTGAGCGATTGGCACTTTCTTAGAGTTGCGTATTTTATAACTTCTTGTACTGTGTTTTATCCCACTAGTGCCTTGTATAGAAAAGTTTGTAGGTCCTTTTATAGTAGTAGAGCTATCTTACACTATACTCTTTTCTGTTCCATTGCAAATTGTACGCCTCGCAATAATTGGAGCAGCTTTATTCCTGGATGTTATCTAAGTGGAGTATGGGCATGTGCCTAGTAACAGATATTTCTCTTCAGCTGCAAATTTGTTAGTTTCTGTCATTGCATTTTAAACTTGGTTAGACCAAGTGTTATACTGTTTCTTTTTTGATCTAGGAATTGTGAAGGTTGAGAATGTTTCGGAATGTCTCTCTACCCATCTCACTGACAATATATCACATACAAAGAGAAAGAATGACTTACTTATAGACTTCCAAAGTGAGTTCTTTGATTTATTACTGAAGATTCTTTATGAGTTTTTCATTTTCTTTTATTAAAATATAGCATTTCCCTGTTCCAGGCCCATAAAGTCCAAGCACTGCACCATAGGTGATCGCAGTATGATTCAGTTTGACCATTATTTTGGCTAGATGGTCTGTATTATATTCCCACCAATTTCTTTTACAAATTCTTGCACTTATGTTTAGTTGTTGTTTGTGTTGTCTTTCTGGCAGTTATAGATTTGTTTACTTTTTTCCTTTTTCTGCTTAAAGCTGTTCATTATTGCAGAATAATTGTACAGGGGAGAGAAATACCTGATTCTTCTCGGCTTTTCTTTTGTGTGAGTGCGACATGATTCATCGGCGAGAATGTTTCAGGTATATTTTTCTAAATTGCAAACCAGTAACTACCATTTTTTTTTTTTTGTTCTTTAGTTTGCAACTGAAGTGTCTCCAAGTCCAAAATGATCTAGAAATTGAATACATCTTTGACTCTGAAAGATTGGCTCCTTATGTTCCGTTTTAAAGTGCATTTGTTTTATGAGTTAAAATATAATAGTATAAATTAAAATTAATTATCTGACCTTAACACATATTTGTTTATTCAATAAGATAAGTATAAAATAAATTAGTATAAATTTATTGTTTTATAAATATGAAATAGTATTATTTTTTTCACTTTGATAGACTAGTCTATCATATTTGATGGGATAGTGTTACAATTTATACAATTACTAAAATACCCTGGCAGCTTCTTCGCCTCTCCACATCCAGCACCCACCGTCTCCGGCAGCTGCAACCACCGCAAACTGGTGGCAATCTTCTTGGCCGACACCGTCCTCACATTTTTCCGGAGAGCCCTCCGGGCACCACTGTCCTCCGGCTTCTCCACATCACCTTCCATTTCAACAACAACGTCTCAGGCTGGATTATTATGGTAAAAAAATTATCTTGGTGCTAAAGACACGGAAATTTGATTGGAGGTTTTGGTATTGTTATTCGACCAAACCTTAGACTCTATGTACAACCTAGAAATTTTAAAATATAATTCTAGTGACTTGGCACTCAGGCGACATGTATCCTCCCACGCCTTCAAATTGCAATGCTCAGCTGCCATTATAAATATTTTAAAATGTAATGGTATGTAAATTAAACATTAATTTTATTGTTTAATTTTAGTTATTTATTTAAAAAAAGATGGAGACAAAACTATAACATATATGAGTTGCTATAAATTCATTACCTATAAGAGCAAAAAAAGTCATTCTAACGTATTATATTATAATATTTTATACCATCCAAACACAATATAAAATAATTATTTTGTTTTACTTAATTTTATATTGTATTATTTTATACCGTCATATCCTATACTATCCAGTTTGGTAGCATATTTTATACTGTACTACCCTATATTATTTTATCCTATATTATTCCGTTTACATATCAAATGCATCCTTAAATTCTGTACAACAGATGAATCCAGAGAAAATTTGCTATGGAAGAATTCTGGCAGAAGCCTTCCGCAAGCTATGAATGTTAACCGCAAGACATTTCGGTGGATTCTCATTGTCCATGATTACAAGGCTTTCACAGCTTTGTGAATTGGAAATTGTTACTTTGGTTGGAGAAACAAGTGTTTTTTTTTTTTTTTTTTCGGTTAATGGAGAAACAAGTGTTTTGTGGAGTGGACACTTAGATGGCCATGCGGGCTGGAAGCCCCAGCCCAAGCTGGGCGAGATGCTACATGATGGAAAGGCCAGGCTGGTCGTTTGGTGCAAATTCAGCCCGAGAGAACACCATATCTGCACACGGTGCCCAGACAATGGGGTCGGCCTAAAGCAGCAGGGAACCATGTTGGAAATCTTCCTCGAGGTAATAAAAGAGACTGATTTGTGGCGCGGTCTAGGAACTGACTCACAGGCATGCATCTCATTCGGCGAGGGAGGCCTGTCGCGAGCCTGAATCTGTGTATTAGGTGAGTAAGGGATGTTGCGGGGAGGCCCAAGGTCACAGACATGCGAGTTTTATCCTACTCCTTGATCAAAAGTCCAAGAAATTGGGGACCCCTCCAACCCTCAGCCGTTCGTTCGCGTAGAGGTCCAATCCCCAACTTTTGGTGAGCTCCTCATCGATTATGAATGGTTTGACAAAAAAAATGATGAATTATGAATGGTACAGTTTTTTATAAGTTGGGTCAGATAAAGAAAATTGGATGGAATCGTAAACAAAAATCACTTATGGAATAAATAAGGAATGAAACAGTTCAGAATTTTTGAATTGTATTATTCTCATAACATTTAAATTACGCTCAAAACATATTCCTAAATTATAATTAGAGATTATAAATCATGATGCAGTATTTTAAATTTAAAATTTATTAATATTGTGGTCATATGTAAGAAAGATATGTTTAAATTCAACAATACTTTAATTAAAAATCTCTTTTAATAAGTTGGGTTGAATAAAGTAGTTAAAAACTAATTTTTTTTACTTTGATTAACAGATCTAATGATCGACTTTCTTACGAAAGATTTTATTTTTATTGAAACAAAAATAATGATTTATTAATATATTTAGATGACTAGAGTTGTTGGCTTGTCCTATTTTAATTAAGTACATGATACTTTATTAAAAGTAAATTCTCAAAGAAAACAAAATTGTTATGGCATCAAAGATGATCTGGAGTCAAAATTTCTTTACGGCCAAATAAAGCTTCCATTCCACGACCAATGGGACTTTGGTACATTCTCTTTCTCCCCCTCTCTTTTTTTTTTTTCATTTTCATTTTTTTTTGTAAAATTTTCAAATGCACATTAGTCATTTTAGTTTTTTTTGACGCTGATTTTATTTCCTAGTTGTTTTTCATTGGTTTCATGCTTTCTTTCATCTTTGTACCGTAAACAACAAAATCTTATTTTAGGACCTTTTCTTATGGGATCTTTAGATTTAAATAATAGTTTTTTCAGAAGTCTTCCTTTAAAATTTTTGATTTTTTTTTTTTGAAATATGCAGACCTATACTAACTAGTTCAACGAGAAAGAACAGTTAGGGAGGTCTAGCATATCATTATTATTATCCAAATTACAAGTTTGCGGCCTTTAAAATTTTTGATTTTAACAAAGAAGAAACTTGTCCAAGACTTTCTTTCATTATTTTCAATTTAAACAATAAACTCGTTTTAATGTTTTTTATTAAATTTTTCATTGTTTTTCTAAAAAAATAAAAAAAATTTAATTTTTTTTAATCTTTACATTCAAACAATAGTCTTGTTTCATTAAAAACATTATTGAGATTAGACAATAAATTCTTTTTTCGAGTCTTTTTAAAACTTATTCTTAAAAATATGCTACAACAAGTCAATAGATTTTGAATAGTTTCACCAATTTGATTAAAAAGTTGAATGATCGTTTCAATACAAAAAGAGATAAATCAAATGAGAAAAATGAAATCAGGGGACAATTTATACCATTTTCCGTCTTATTTTTCATTAAGAAAAGGGATGCCTTTATTTCCTCTATGTACATCTCATTTGGACTGCATTCTCTAATTATATTCTTATTTGTAAAGTAAGTATTTTATTAGGAGATAAGCCAGAAAAATAATTTCAGTTGATAAAGCCAAATGAACAAGTGGGCTACTACTGAATCAATGCATGTGTGTGTGCACAAATTTTGATTTTTCAAGTTGTTACTTTCCTGAATGACAAATTAGCAAAATTGATTGAGGTGGGGCAGAAAAAAGTATAATAATTCACATGTAGTTGTCGAAGTAAATGCTACGAAATTGTTGTGGAAAATTGATGGAGGTGGGGCAGAAAAAAGTATAATAATTCACATGTAGTTGTCAAAGTAAATGCTACGAAATTGTTGTGGAAAATTGATGGAGGTGGGACAGAAAAAGTACAATAATTCACATAAAGTTTTCGAATCAATGTCACGAAATTGTTGTGCTGTGGACCTTTGGTTTTGGAAAACCAAAAAAAAGTTACTTTCCCGAATGACAAATTGGCAAATTGACACAGCTGGGGTGCTTACACTTCTATGATGTTTTTGGACTTAGTATGGGTGTATTTGACATGTGATATAAAGTAAAATAATATATAATATAATTATTTTATTTTATTTTATATAATATAATAATATAATATTAATTTATTTTATATTATTTTATTTTATATTTTGTATTAAATACACCTGTATTCTTACATTTTTCTAATACTTAGGGGTGCGTTTGTTTCATAGAATAAGATAGGATATGATAGGTTAGTGGCTAACTATCATACCTTAATCTATGTTTGGTTGGTTAATAAAATAAGTATAAGATGAATTAGTGTGAATTTACTATCCCATCAATATGAGATAGTACTATCCCTCTAACTCTTATAAGCTAATCTATTCTACATCATGGATTAGTATTAATAAATTATATATTTATTAAAATATCCTCTTAATTAAAATAAATTTTAAATATTTTTTAAAAAATTAACATAAAATTTAAAAAATTCATTTCTCTCTCATCTTCTCTCTCTTTCCTTCTCTCTCTCACTCCTCTTCTCTCTCTCTTTCCTTTCTCTCTCCTCCCTCTTCTCTCTCTCAATCATTGTCTCTCTCTCTCTCTCTCCCCTTTCTTTCTCCTCCCTCTTCTATCTCTCTCACTCCTCATCTCTCTCTCTTCCCTTTCTCTCCCCTCCCTCCTCCTTCCTCCCTTCTTTTCTCTCTCCTCCTCTCTCTTCCTTCCTCCCTTCCTCTCTCTCTCCTCACTCTCTCTCTCTCGTGCTCATTCTTTCTTTTTTTTCATATAGATTTGAAAATTTATCTCTTAAAATTTATTTAATTTTTCCTCAAAAAATTAAAAAAATATATTTTTTTTGATATTTTAAAATTTATTTGTATAAATAAAATTAATACTTAATTTTAAAAAATATTTTTTATACAAAATTAAAAATTTATAAACAGTATAATATATAATAACATGTAAAATAAATATTAATTTCATTACTTAATTTTAATTATTTTTTAATAAAAAGATTAACATTAATAGTAAATGTAAATCAATTATTTCTAAGGGTAAAAAAGTAATTTTGATATACTATACTATTCTATTTTATATCATCCAAACATTAAATAGAATAATTATTCTATACTATTTGATAACATCCAAACATAATATAGACTAGTAATCTATTCTATATTATTTGATGACATCTAAAAATAATATAGGTTAATAATATAGTCTATCCTATACTATATTAGCCTATACTATTTTATACCGTATTATCCAATCTGTGTACCAAACGCACCCTAACAGTCTAGCAGTTGACTGTTACTTGTATTAAAAAAAAAAAAAAGAAGAGAAAACCACGCATACATTAACTTGCCTGCAATATTTCCGTAGCCACCTTCGAACAAAAGTATGTGGACTTGAATTATTTATCACTTTCTACAACGGTAAAAAGCCTTTTTGATCAAAGGTTGGCTGCTTTTTAATTTTAGATCCCATTGGTTTGCATTTGTTATAATTTGGTTCTCAATTTCATTGTCAATGATTTATTGATTTTCGTCTCCCCGTTAGGGCTTGTTTGGATTCATGGGAATCCATAGAAAAAATCCAAAAATAAAAAATTACAATTCATTTTCTTTCTCATCATTTTTTTCTTGTTAATTTCTCATCTATTTAAATAATATTTTTTTCACAATATTTTCTCTCATAATTTTTTTTACAATTTTCGTTCTTATTATTTTTACTTATATATCATATATCTAAATTATTTTCTTTTCACGATCCAAACAGACCATTAATCAGCTGTTATTTGGGTTACATTCTTCCAGAATGCTGTGGACCCACTTGCTTCTTATTTTCTTCTCTGCTTTAAGTGGATAGACTTTTTATTTCAATAACCAACTAATGTTCATCTCTTCATACTGTTGGAAATCAAAGACAGAGATCTTGTCGCTATTTTTTTCCACGCCCCGTACAAGAGTGCTGATATTGATCTTGATTGTACCTCTTTTGAGGCTCTTTAATCAGCTTGCAAGTCTCTTTACAGGGCGTAAAAGTTGAATCTTGCCTATGTCCCATCAGCCTAAAAGGTAAGCTCTTTTAAAACTTAAATCACAGATTCTTTTTTCCTTTCGAGTTCACCATTTTAGTTACCGAAAACCGGACTTTCCGCATCCAATAAATGATAAAAAGTAACTCAAATTTCATCAAATGATGTTATATATTATATATAAGAAAGAAGAAAGTTAGTAAAGGCTTCTGTTTTTTTTTTTTGTTTTGTTGAACAAGGCTAATATTGGTTGGATATATTAAAATAAATACATTAATTAAGGATAATAACAGCAAAGTCAAGCAGCAAGTCTTGCTTTATAATTTTCCTAAATATTTTGAAATCCAATTCAGTCATTCCAATGCTAATTTATTTTGAAAAATATTCGTTAATATTCTTGAAGTGAAATTAAGTGCTATAAATTGTTAAATAATTAAATTTTAAAAATTTTTAAATAAGTTATTAAATATTATTAAATATTATGTATAACTATTATAATATTATTTAAAATACAATTATAAATTAAAATTTGATTGATTTTCTAAATTGTTTATCATCCGTTTGATGCTTTTTTCCTTTCTTTCTTTTTCTTTTTTGTTTCTTGTAGCCTTCGGTGTCCTGACCAATAAAGTCTTTTCCATGCCTTTCTTTAAAATTTTAGATTTAAAAAAAACAATTAAGTCTTCCAAGCCTTTATTTTTTAAAAAAATTAAACAATAAAGTCTTCAAATCAATTTTAAATACGACAACCTCTGTCCCTTTCTTGTCACACAATAATCTTTTTTCATAGATTCATTTACAAAGACTTCACTTCCCAGTTCACATTAGTCATCGTCTTCTGCTAAACTGCGCAAGCTGCCTCCAGATTCCTGCTGGTGCTAGACAAATTGTTATATCTCACCCATGTTTCGCCATCCAAGTGTGTGGACTTGAATTATTTATCACTTTCTACAACGGCAAAAAGCCTTATTTGATCTCAGGTTTGCTGCTTTTTAGTTATAGATAGCAATGTTTTCCATTTTTTATAATTTGGTTCTCATGTTTTGATTGCCAATGATTTTGTTCGTCTATTAGTGCTTGATTGGATTCATAAGAATCCATAAGAAATAATTCAAAAATAAAGAAAATTTATATTTTTTTCTTATCATTATTTTTTTCTCATTAATTTTTTTTATCTATTCAAATAACTTTTTTTATCATAATTTTGTTCGTCCTATTTTTTCTCATTTATTTTTTATTTCGGTCATATTTTTTCTCATTTATTTTTTATTTCGGTCATATTTTTTCTCATTTATTTTTTTATCTATCTAAGCTATTTTCTTTTCCAATCCAAACGCAACATTAGTTAGCTGTTGGTTGTGTCACATTCTTCCCTTGTTCCAAAATGTTGTGGACCAAGCTCCTCCTTAGTTTCTTCTTTGCGTTCGGTGGATAGACTTTATTTCAATAATCAACTTATGTTCATCTCTTCGTACTGTTGGAAAAATCAAAGACGAGATATCTTGTCTCTGTTTTTTTTTTTTTCCACACCTCGTAAAAGAGTGCTAATATTGGTCGGATATATTAAAATAAATACATTAAATTAAGCAGCAAGTCTTTCTTTATAACTTTTCCTAAAAGTTTCGAAATGTAATTCGGTCATTTGAGCACTAATTTGTTTTGAAAAGTATTTAATAAAACTTTTAAAGTAAGATTAAAATAAAATTAAGTGTGATGAATTAATATACAATTGAATAAAAAAATTTCTTAGATAGATAGTTATTAGAGTGAAGTAGATATATAGTAATCTAAATTATTAGACTATAAAAAATATATTAAATTTAAAAAATAAAAATATAGATAAATTATTTTAGTATTGTTAAATTAATTACGTTTCTCATGTAATTTATTGAAAATATTTGTGTAATCTTACTCTTAAAAAACAAATATAATCTTCCAAATATTTTTTCATTTAAATCTAAACAATAAAAATTTTAAATCTATTTTATTCACGAGCACCATTATAACATCAAAAAAATTGTGCTTGAAAATTTTGTCTAATACAACTACCGCCTAAATTTTTGTAATAGCACCTATGTTTTTTAAAACAAAATATAGAAATAAATGAAGACATGTTTGAGTTGTGAAAAATAAAAACGTAATTTCAAAAATTTAGGTAACAAAGTAAAAATATTAGATATAATTTCTTCCTGTAGCATTATTGTTTATTTATATATATTTATTTGTTTTTGAGCATGACGGCATTAAATACAAACAACCCCTCTCTCATTCCTGTCACACAAAAATCTTATCTCATAGATTCATTTACACGGACTTCACTTACCAGTTCCCACTATTACTCATCACCATCTTCATCATCATCCGCTGAACTTTGCAAGCTTCCTTCAGATTCCTGCTGGTGCTGAACAAATTGTTCCCTCCCTCACCCTTTTTGTCCATCCAAATACACATTTTCACATAGTATGAACAACTCTCTTTCTCATTTTTGCTGTCCTTTTACTGCTTACCATAAATCACACCCTGTTTCTGCACTACTGTATACGCCATCTACACCCACCTGTAGATTTCAACCTGTCTCTCTGATTTTGTCCATCAACTTCCTTCCCTTTTTTGCTACTTATTCATCACCCACCTTTCATTCGTATTTCTTCTACTATTTGCTTTTCTTTTTGCCTGCTTTTCTTTGCTGCTATCTTTGTCTTCCCGCCTAGGTCCGTGTATTTGTCCAACGATTCCACTTCGCATATTCTGTCTTGTTGACAAATTTTCTGTTAAAAGTGTTTCACATCAGTTTTCCAAAAAAATAAACAAAAGAAGGTAAGAAGCATAACAAAAGTCTTAAGAAGTCGGAAGCAAAAAATGGCTTTGGATTTCATTCTTGGCATAGCTCCCACCGTTCTTGAGTACACCGTCGGCCCCGTGATACGGCATGCTGGATATGCTTTTTGCTACGCAAGGAAGGTTGCAGAGCTCAAGAATCAGGTTGAGAAGCTGGCAGCTACAAGAGGGAGCTTGCAGAACTCTGCTCAAGAAGATCGGAGGAGAGGGTACGAGATCCAGCCTGATGTTGAAAAGTGGCTGACCGATGCGCAGAATGCCATTGAAGAGGCTGGGGAGCTTACTCAAAGCGAAGAAGAAGAGGCAAAGAAGAAGTGTTTTGCTGGGTGGTGTCCCAACATAAATACTCGCTATCAGCTTGGCAAAATGGCAGCCAGAAAAGCTTTGGCCATTGAAGGTCTGAAGAATGAAGGCAAATTTGATCGGAATCAAATATCCTACCGGCCCGCTCCACAGCAGATAGTTTCTTCATCCGTTCATGGTTTCGAGGGCTTGCCTTCGAGAGCTTCCATCTTTCAAGCAGTTATGGATGCACTCTCAGATCCCAATGTCAAAATGATAGGTGTCTACGGCTTGGGCGGAACGGGTAAGACCACTCTCGCGAAGGAGGTACGCCAGCAAGCAGACGGGAAGCTGTTCAATGTCGTGGCTATGGCAACTTTTTCTGCAAAACCAGACCTCAATGATCTCAAAGAGGTTCAAGGGAGTATTGCGGACGTGCTGGGCTTAAAATTTGAGGCGGAGAGTCTAGATGGAAGAGCAAATCAACTACGCCAGAGGTTGATGAAGGAAGACAAGGTCCTTATAATTTTGGACAATCTTTCGGAAAAAATTGAATTGGAAAATTTGGGAATTCCATTAACCAACGAGAAATGGGTCAGGGGTAGAGAAGCTGATTCTGTACATGAAGGTTTTGAGTTCAATTCTCAGTTGGAATCAATCCAACAGGAAGAAAAGGGGTGCAAAGTGTTAATGACCTCAAGAAATGGGCGTCTGTTAACCGATGAAATGGGAGTGCAGAAAGATTTCAAGCTTGATCTTATGACAGAACAGGAGTCATGGTCTTTATTTGACACAACGGTGGGTGGCTTCGAAACACCAAGACTACGATCTATAGCAATCAAAGTGGCCAAAAAGTGCGGAGGTTTGCCTATTCTTCTTGTCATGATGGCAAGCGCTTTGAAGAATAAGGAGTTCGAATTATGGAATGATGCTTTGCAGCGTCTCTCGACATTTGAGGATGAGGAAATACAAGAAAAAGTTATAGGGTTCAGTTATGATCTTTTGCCCGGTAAGGAAGCCAAATCATTTTTCTTGCTCTGTGGTCTATTTACGTACACTGATATTTCAATCCTAAATTTGATGAAGTACAGCATGGGCCTGGGTATACTCAAACACATAGAATCCGTGAGAGACGCTAGAAATAGAGTCCAAAAGTTGATCGGAGACCTCAAAGCCTTATGCTTGTTGTCAGAGAGTGACATGGATGGATGTGTCAAAATCCATGATATCGTTCAAGGCATTGCTGCTTCAATTGCATCCAGAACTCAACTTGGATTCAAGAAGGTTGGTGCTTCGTTGGAGGAATTCCAAAGAATAGATATTACAAGTTATACAATGCTTTTTCTAGAAAAATGTGATGTTTCTATGCTCTCTCTGAAGTCGCAATGCCCAGCAGTAGAGTTCTTTCGCTTAACCCCGAAAGATCTCTCCTTGAAGATCCCTGATTTATTTTTCGAAGGGATAACGAAGCTCCAAGTGCTGGATTTTACAAGCATGCGTTTCTCCTCTCTTCCTTTATCATTGGGCTTCCTAACAAGCCTTCATACCTTGTGTTTGGACTTTTGTACATTGCAGGACATATCTGTTATTACTCAGCTGAAGAATCTTGAGATCCTTAGCCTTATGGGCTCTGAAATTGTTCAGTTGCCCAGAGATCTGGCGCAATTGAGTCGACTGATGTTACTAGATTTGAGCAATTGTTCCAAACTTGAATTTATTCCAGAAAATGTGTTGTCACAGTTATCTCGGTTAGAAGAACTGCTCATGGGCAACAGCTTTGTCAACTGGGAGGCCAAACATTCCGATAATCAAAGCAACGCAAGTCTGTATGAGTTGGAGCACTTGTCTCTAACAAACTTGGAGATTCATGTGCCAGATGCCAAGAAACTACCAAAGAGGCTGTCTTCCAAAACGTTGGAAAGATATAAGATATTCATTGGAGATGAGTGGAACTGGGGTGGCAAATATCAAACTTCAAGAACATTAAAGCTCAAGCTGGATACAAGCATTCACTCAAAGCATGGGTTGAAGACCTCATTGAAGGACGTAGAAGATCTTTATTTGGATGAAGTGAGGGGAATCACCAATGTACTGTGTGATCTACACAGTGAAGGATTTCCGCAATTAAAGCATCTCCATGTCCGTAATGCTGAAGAGATTCGACATATCATTGACTCAAAAAGGCCAGTGCTTGCATTTCCTGCCCTAGAGTCGTTGATTTTGCACAATCTGATGAATCTGGAGAAGATTTCCCGGAGGAAACTTTTGAATGGGGACTTATGCAGACTAAGAATCTTAAAAGTCAGAAGCTGCAATAGATTAAAGAATCTCTTCCCGTTTTACTCAATTATACTCCTTGAAGAAGAAGAAGATCATGATAAAAATGAAGTGGTGGAGTTCACTCAATTATGCTCCTTGAAATTACAACTGCCACGGCTCCGAAGCTTTTGTTCCAAAGGGAGAGTGTCTTCCACATCCACAACCACGTCTCGTTCAAGACAAAAGCATTCCGCAATGGATCCACCTGTCATGGAAATTGAATCAGCAAGTGATACTTCAATGCCTTTATTTAATGAAATGGTACGCTCATGCGCTCACATTCTAATTCTAATTCTATACTTCCTTATTTTTGTTTGTGTGTGGGGCAAGGATGGGTCGTTTAGAGACACAAACCTGAATATTTCTGTGCTGTCGGTTCAGAATTCAAGACTATTATCTAACTTTTAATTAGTGGGCAAATGATTGGGAGTTAAATTGTCTCAATATTGTAATAAATATTATATTTTGTATAATTGTAGTAATAAAATATATAATAAAAAATATAATTATTTTTTAATATATATTTTTTGAATGTAGTTATATAAAATATACACCTGTTTATAATATAATCACAATTTAACCATCAAATCATCTGACCAAATAACCGTTGCCCACTTAATTATTTATTGTAGCGTACAACTTAGACTGTTAGAAGAGAAAGAAAAACATATGGAATTTGGATATCATATAATTTGTTAAAAGAAAAAAGTTACATTTAAAAAAAAAAATGTCCAGAACGTTACTCGAATGCAACTGATTGAATTTGATGTGCAACCAACTGAATTTTATGTGTAAAGAAATGACAGTAATTTTTTTTTTCTTCTTTTTAATTGCATTTGAATCCAGCTAATTACACATCAAATTCAGTCAGTTGTATTTAATAACATTTTAACATTTTACGCACTTTTTTCTATAGAAATGTAACAGTGTTCTTGTTAAAAAGTAAGGCTTGACGTATTTGGTGCTATGGAGTTATCTCACCAAGTACGATTAAAAGAGCCAAGCCTGAAAATGAAAAGTTTGACTCGTTTAAGTTTGAAAAACTCAATAAAAAGCTCCTTTATATAGTCATTAAAAATAATTCATTTATTATGTTATTAGAGTAAGTTTGTTAGATTCATATTAAAACTTATATGTTATATTTTAGAGAGATTTTTAATTTGACTCATTTTATTTGTTTATATTTATATTTTTGAATTAAATATTTTTTAATTGATAAATTTTTTTGGAAGTAGGCATTTTTGTCATTTTACTTCTATTTATAACAATTAATTTTTTTAATTTTAATTATTTTTGTTAATATAAAAAATTAAATGAGTTGTTCATAAAAAGCTCGCAAGCTTGGTTGATAATAACAAACTGAGCTTACAATCAGCTTATAATCAAACGATAATGACACAAAGCCTCTTTTTTAAGCTTGTTTGTTAAACAAACTAAATTTGAACATAATAAAACTTGACTTATTTGCAACTTTAAATATAATTTTTCAATTTGGTTCTGTTAATCATAAGTTTTTTAAAAGTAGATACAATAAGCAAATTGATAAAGGATATAATAAAAATTTATTTTTTTATCTAAGACACTCCAATTATTTAGAAGTCGTGTTGGAACCAATTAATTCGGAATCAAGCAAGGGAGGTAAAACTTTTTCAGCGCTCATTTTCTGCGTACTTAAAGCTTGAACCCTATAATAAAAATTTATTGACAATTATTTGATATAGATAATTTTATTAGTAATAATTGTAGTATTATGACTTATGAGAATAAGGACAACATGTGGGAGTACACTTTTAAGGCTATTGGAAGAGAAATAAGAATATGGAATTTTGATAATCATTTAGTTTTATAAAAGTAGGGTATAGTGTTTTCGAATGCATGGATCGCTATTCACATTTTTGTTTCGTTACCCAATATTAGTCTCTTTACACAAAAAGAATGCAATTTACCACATTCGATAATTTGTAAATTGCCATAGATTTGACCTTATATATATATATATAATTGGTGTAACTAAATTGTGGTTGCAGATTGTTTTCCCAAATTTGAAAGAGTTGAAGCTGTCCTCAATTGGAGTGGATAAGATATGGCCTGACCACTTTGCAGATCAGCCTTCCTTCTATAAGTTAACAAGTCTGACTGTGGAGACTTGTCAGAATCTTAATTACCTATTTACATCATCGATGGTCAAAAGACTTGCACAACTCCAAAAACTTGAAATATGTGACTGCAAGTTAATGGAAGATGTGGTGATAACTACAGAAGGGGAGATAATAGGCAAGGCCCCATTTCCTAATCTAAAAGTTTTAAAGCTTAAAGGTCTTCCAAAACTCAGCATATTCTGCATCGGTGACTTGATAGAATTCCCGTACTTGGAAGAGTTGTGGATAGAGGATTGTCTTGAGTTGAAGGCATTTATCTCCACTCTTGTTGCTCTTAATATAGAATCCAACTTATGCCTATTTGATGAAAAGGTGTAGTACTTTTATCGTCGTGAATTATTATTATTCTATAAAATTTTATGAAAGTGTTTTGGTTCTTTTAATTTGTTTCCTTAAATTCTCAAATACGTGCTTTTCTTTTAAAATTTGCTTGTGAAAAAAATAACCTAAGTTAACTTTGATACTGTTACGTCTCTATCATATAGGCAATTAGAATGCCTCTTCCCTCTACCCCTCTCTGGCACCTATATTACTATTTGCTGTGGCATTTAGAAGGTCGTTGACGTTAGAATAAACATGTGCAGGTTGCATTACCTATGTTGAATACACTGCAAGTCCTCAACCTGGATAGGCTGAATATGATATGGCACAATGAACTCCACAAAGAGTCTTTCTGTAAACTGAAAAACTTGAAGATAATGCATTGTAGAGAACTATCCAAAATTTTCCCGTCCATTATGCTGACAAGATTCCAGGATCTAGAGCAATTGGATGTACAAGACTGTGACTCACTAGAAGAGGTGTTCGATCTTCAAGTTCTAATGGATATAAAGGAGACACGTTCAGAAAGAGTCACTCAATTGAGAACTCTGTATTTACGAAATCTACCAAATCTAAAGCATATATGGAAGGAAAATCCTCAAAGAAATATTCCCTTTCAAAGCCTTCGTTCGGTGCTTGTTTGGGACTGTCCACTTCTTAAAAGTATCTTTCCAGCCTCTGTGGCTGAATGTCTTCTGCAGCTTGAACGCCTCAACATCACGTCTTGTGGTGTGGAGGAAATTGTTGCGATGGGCGAAGGAGGAAAAGAAGCTCCAATTACTAGGTTTATGTTTCCCAAACTAAAAGCTTTGAAGCTATGGGAATTGTCAAACCTGGACAAATTCTACCTGGGAGTACATACTACAGAATGGCCAGCATTGAAAACATTATATGTTTATAATTGTGACAAAATGAAGATATTTTCTTTTGAATCTCAGAGTTTGCAGGGAACAAGTGAGGAAGAGCAACCTGATATCCAAGTTATGCAGCCACTTTTCTCATTTCAAGAGGTATGGTTCTCTACCCATTTTTGCCCCTATCCTAGACCGAATGATAATAAACTTCTTATATTCAAAGTTGTCTCTGCTGGGTTGGCTACTGAAGGTGTTTTTCATCTCAGGCATATTATCAAATAATTTAAAAGGGCAGTGGTAATTAATTAGGTACTTTAGATTCATAACGTAACAAAAACCAATATGTTCGATATTGACATAACTATTATGATTCCCTTGTAAACAATCATACACATCTATCACGTCCAACAAAGTGTAAACAATCTCATTGAGTGATATCTAGACAGATATCTTTATTTTTTTCGGAGCAATATCTAAACAAGTAATTATTCTAGACTTTCCAAGTGCCGAACTTACTGTGTTGCTCTGTTATATGTGGGAATATGTCATTGCCCTATGACCAATATTCTAAGTGCTTTTGGTACAATTATTTCAATCCAATTGAATAATTTTCTGTCGACTTTTATTAAGCAGCCAAAACTTAGTTACCTTCGGTTTTCTTTGTAAATTTTCATCTTCTTTCTTATTTGTTTTTATGAAAGCGTGTCAGAAAAATGTTATTAAAATATATTTCTGAAGTTGATAGGGGAACATCAACTGTAAGTTGCCTTTAATTGTTTGGTATGCAGGTCGCCCCTGGCTTGGAGGAACTATCACTGAACAATGAAGATGCCACATTGATATCGAAATGCCAATTTCGAACAAACTTCTTTGACAAACTCAAATTTCTTGCGCTGCAATGCTTTCATGATGAATCTACAGCTTTTCCATTTGAATTCCTTCACAGATTCCATAATGTGGAGAAACTTGCTGTTGCATATAGTCAATTCAAAGGGCTATTTGTGTCTAAAGAACTTTTTGACAATGAGGAACATAAAAGGGCGCTGGCCCAAATTCGGCGTTTAATATTACTCAATATGCCTGTTCTAGAACATATATGGAATCAAGAGTCTCAGCCGGACCATGTTCTTCCAAGCCTTGAAATTCTACTAGTATTATCTTGTGACAATTTAAGAAATCTAGCACCATCCTCTGCTTCTTTCCAAAGCCTAACAACTTTGGTAATGAAAGATTGCCATGGATTAGTAAACATAGTGGCTTCCTCAACTGCCAAATCTCTGGTGCAGCTGCAAACAATGAGGATAATACAATGCCATGCGTTGACAGAAATAGTAGCCAGGGAGGGCTGTGAAACTGAAGAGGATGTCATGTTCAGAAGATTAGTCACTTTGGAACTCACTTGTTTACCAAGCCTCATTAGCTTCAGCTCAGCGAATCACAGCTTCAAATTCCCGTCTTTGTCAAAAGTTATTGTGAGCCAATGCCCAAAAATGGAGTTTTTCTCAAATGGTGCCTTGAGCACGCCGAAGCTAGTGAGAGTACAACAAAAGCAAGATGATTACAAAGGCCGCTGGCATAGGAATCTTAATGCCACCATACAACAGTTGTTTACTGAAAGGTATGTAAATAGAGAAATGCTCTGCCTTTGGTAATCAATAAATATTAGGCTAGAGTAAGAGAATTTATTATTCATAATTCATAATATCCATATTGTATATTATATGTAGAAGTCAACATATGTGAAAAAATTTCATCTCACTAAAAGAGATATAGCTTTTATTAATACTGACATGCTCTTGGTTCAAAAAAAAAATTTTTTTCAACATATTTTTCATTTATTAATTTAGAATAATTGTACTTCTTCAATTGGCATGTTATTAGAGAAGAGACATAAAATACTACCTCAGGGAAAGTCTTCTGAAATTTTATAGAATTCTCATGTTTCATTTATATTTACAAATGGTATTTAGTAAAGCAATTGATAGAAATGATAAAAAAAAAATTTCTTTTCTTCGATATTTTCGAGTACAGAAAATCAATCCACATTTTGTTGACTGTTGCAATATATTGTTTTACTAAAACTGTTAGGTTATAATAAGAAAATGTGGCCATTTTATAAAATTAATATTTCAAACTTATTTGAGGTTTATTATATGCTAATTTTTGTGACCTTTTGTCATGTCTAGATTTTTAACTTATGTCTCATTTGTACACAATCATTTTGTAATTTATGTTCAAATGTTTATGTATTTGACTTCCTTGACAGCTAATATTCTGTGCAACTTACAAGAATGAGCGTAATTGAGTGTTGCAGCGACGGGGATTGTGTACCATCTCACTAGTGTATTGTTTCAGGAGTCAAAACTTCACCGTCTCATCCTTGGAAGAGGTAATTTTGTGAGAATACTCCATATAAAAATGTTCTCTTTCTATTTTTGGGGAGGGGGTCTGGATGAAAAAATTTCTCTTCAAGTTAAATTTTGTGAGAATACTACATATTGTCATCTTACTACAGTCGGTTTAGTTTCATTTTTTATCTAATTTTGAGTTTACCTGATATGTATTTATGAATTGCTCAATTAAGTTTTGACAATTCTTTTGCTTTTGTTATCTTCTGCCCATTTTGGTTGTTTTTGCTTCTGTTTCCATACTCCAACACGCATTTGTGTCACAAGAATTGGGTCAGATAATGGTCCAACACACATTTGTGTCACAAAGAATTGGGTCAGATAATGGTCTTTTTTTTTAGTCTAACATATAATGTTTTTTTGAGTTAAAGGGTTTTTTCCTTTTTAAGTGCTTAAATGCCATCTCTATTGCTGAGACAACAGATTATCCAAATGTAGATTCACATTAGCACACACTTGCGCGCCTGCACGAGCACAGGTCCAAACCTAGTTTATTATTATTTTTTATTTAAATTTTAATTTCACTCACAATATTTTTGACTATATTAATCTCTGTCCATAATCTTTCTTTTTTTTTTTTTTTTTTTTTTAAAATCAATACACAATACTAAGTCTATTAGACTAAGTTAGCCTATCCGACAATTTGACCGTTAAATCTATTGTCATGTTACTTAGAATAGTTGTAAGTCATTAGTAGTATCATAACACAACATGTCACGTCATTAATTGTTGATGTGATTTTTTTAATTAAAAAAAAATTTCTTTCTTCCGTAAAGAAATTATTTTTTATTTGCTTTTGTTTGAATAAAAATGTTCTTTGGTTCTGCTGATAGACGTGACTTTTGACTCTAGGTCTTGGAACTTGCTAGAAATGCAGCAAGAGACAACAAGAAAAATGGTATAGTGCCAATGCACATCCAGCTTGCTTTGAGGAATGATGAGGAGTTAAGCAAGCCTTTTGGGTCTGTTACCATTGCTAATGGAGGTGTATTGCCCAACATTCACCAAACTCTCCTTCCTAAGAAAATGGGGAAGGGTAAAGTAGATATTGGTTCTGCTTCTTATGTGTTTTCTTGAAGTTGTTAGTACTTTTAGGGAATCTAATCTGCAGTTGTATCATATCCTTTTTATTCTTGAACTTGAGGAATTATGCCATCCTTTTCAATAAAACAGCTTTTTTGGATTAATTAATCCAAGCTTTTCAATTGCTTGTTCCATGTTTTGCGATTGTAACATTGTGAGTGAATTTAATGGAATGTTCGCCTGTTCTTCTTTTGATTTGAAACCTATGAGTAACAAGATAGTAAGATAAAATCCTTCCGGGTTTGAGGTGTCAATAATTTGTGGTAGATTTGTGAGCTTAAAATTATAATCTCTATAGTAGAACTAGTAACACTTTAGCAAGTATCGTTAAATTCTTGAACGAATGATTTTTACAGAACTGTAGTGTAGATATATTGCTATAAACTGGGCCATGGCTGGTTCCCGGATATTCAATGTTGATTCTTGTGATTTCCGTTGTTGGATTTTCTGCATTAGGCCGGGCGCTGTTGCCAATGGAGAGAAGTGTCATGAATTTGTCAAAATGAATGGGAGATAACTTCCTCTATTCATTCATCTCTCTGTGTTTTTGTTTTTTTCTTCTTTTGGTTTGGGGGGTGCGGGTCTAGGCAGATTAATTTGGGCAGATTTTGGTAGTTTTTGAACACCCTTAATCCCAGGTGTTCAAGAGGGGAGATATCTATCCTCCATTGGATTTCTGAAAATTTTGTTGGGATGTTAATTGCAATGCTAATCCAAATCTGTGTTGCTGCATTTAGAAAAGAAATGAAGAGCAAAGGCAGAAGCAAATTGACAACAACCGAAGAGGAAGAAGGCACGAAAAAAATCCTAATCTATGGCGACAAATGTAGTTCCCTCAAGTATTCTCAATCCGATTGAAAAATCTCACAAAATTGAAGAAAGATAAATCGACAAAGACAAAAGTTAGGAGCAAGAAATAATATAAGATCTTGAAAAAAGTCACCTGGTAGAATTTTTTCAAAGAGAAATACTAAGTGAAATATGTTAAGTATAATTAAATTAATTTTTAATTAAATTTCAAAAAATTAACCAAAAAAAAAAAAAAAAAAGACCTTTGATAGGTTACACTCGCGCCTTTTTAGTCTACACCTGTTTGGGAGTAACTTTCTCTAAACAGGTAATGCTATATGGTACGGCAAAAAATATCAAGAAATGCACAAAATTTGTTATATTTTGATTTAGGTCATATTTTTTTTATAAAAAGTAAATTTTTATAAAAAAATTATAAGTAATTTTTAATATTATCTTAAATAATCTTTAGTATTACTTTAAATATTATTTTTATAATTAAAAAATTTTAAATTATATTTAGTGTTATTTTAAAGGTATTTAATATAATTAAAAAAAATTTAAAAAATTAAAAACGCTCCTTAGTTTTGAATTTAAAAAAAAAAACAAAAATCACATCTCCGTTTCCTTTCGTGGTTTTCGTGCGGTTAAATGTCATTATTCTTTCTAAATTTAACTGGAATCACACCCTGGAATTCCCGAACTCCCCATCAAAATCTCTATGGAATCTAAAACTAAAAACTCTCTCTCTCTGTTAGGGCTGTAAATAAACCGAGTCACTCGTTAAGAGTTCGGAGGCTTGAATTGATAAGAGTTCATTCGAACTCGTTTATTTAAGTAAACGAGCAATTTCCGAACTTAATTTGAAAGCTCGTGTCATAAACGAACCGAGCTTGAGTAAGACCAGGCTCGACTCGTTAAAGCTCGTGAACAGCTCGTTTAATGAACTCAATAAAACTCGATAACAGGCTTGATGAAAAAATCATTCGTGAGCTTATTTATAATATCATTAATAAATATTTTTATAATTATTTAGAAATTTTTTTGTACTCATTTATAAATTATAAGATCTAACATACCGTTTTGATGTGAAGAAAAAATATCACTTTTAAATATTTTATATTTATTTAGGTTAATAAAAAAATATTTTATATTTATTACTTATTTCTCAAAAAATAAAAATAAAAATACTTCCGAACCGAGCTGAGCCGAGTTCGAGCCTTATTTTTTAGGTTCGTCTCGAGCTCGAGCCCTATGAATTCTGAGTCAAGCCGAGCCTGAACACACATAAGTTCGGATCGACTTGACTCATTTGCAGCCTTACTCTCTGTCTTGTTCAACAAAAAAGAAGAAAAACTCCTCTCTCTCTAGAATGGCCGCACGGTGGGTTGGTTCTGATATGCCACGCTGGCCACCTTACTAGTGAGGGTCCAAATTTTATGTGATCAACGGCCCATCTTCCGCGACACCGCCATTGAGCCGCCCATTGTTTCCTCGCCTTTGAAGTTTTTTTTTTTGGCATTCATTTGGTGCTCTTGTTGTGATTGAAGGGGGCGTGTTGAGGCTGTGTTGGCGTTAATTTCATATTCTCTATTGAGCATTTCCAGAGAAAATGTTTGTGCACTGTTGGGTCATGCATGTTTTGGTACTGGAACGTGAAGATTATATTATCAATTTTCTTGGCATATTGAAGAGATTTGAAGTGTTCGGTGATTTGAATGCGTGTTCGGTTTGTTATTAATTGGAGAGTGGAGATGTTTCTTGGTGAATATGTATGGTAACAAAGTTGCATTCATTTGAGATTCTTTAAATTAATCTTGCATGAAAGCTCTAAATTTATGGTTTGAATAAGTTGGGTAAGAGTAATTATAAAAAGTTGATTTTGAGTGATTGGCTCTTTGTCAAAGGCAGAGAGAAAAAGAATTTTGCGTCTTTCCTTCATAGCTTCCGGTACTGTGTTTTATCCCACTAGTCCAATTTATAAAAAAGTTCGTCAGGTCCTTTTGTGGCAATAGAGCTATCTTACATTATACTCTTTTCTGTTCAATTGCAGATTGGCTATAATTGGAGCAACTTACTCCATTGCAAAACTTTCGTTTAGCTATATTCCTAGTGGGTGTTATCTAAGTGGAGTTCACGGGCATGTACCTAGTAACAGACATTTCTCTTTAGCTGCAAATTTGTTTATTTTCTGCATTTTAAACTTGATATGATCAAGTGTTATACTGTTTCTATTGACTAGCGTTTCTGATCTAGGAACTGTGAAGGTTGAGATTGTTTTGCCATATCTCTCTGCCTAGTCCAGTGGCAATATCATACATAAAGAGAAGGAATGGCCTACTTGTAAAATTCCAAAGTGAGTTCTTTGATTTCGTTACTGAAGTGAAGATCCTCTGCGAGCTTTTCATTTCCTTCTATTAAAATGTAGCATTTCCTTTTTGCAGACCCGAGAAGTCCAAGCACTGCAGCGTATATGACCGCTGTGTGACCGGGTATGACCATCATTGTGGCTAGATGGTCTGTATTATATTCCTACCAATTTATTTTAAAGATTCTTGCAGTGACATTTAGTTGTTGTTTGTGGTGCTTTTCTAGCAGTTATAAATATTTTTTTTGGTTTTTCTGCCTAAAGCTGTTCATTATCGCTGAATATTTATACAAGGGAGAGAAATACATGATACTTCTTAGCTTTCCTTTTTTAGGGAAGTGCTATATGATTCAACGGCCGGAATGAATCAGGTATATATTTCTAAATCGCAAACCAGTAACTAACCTTCTTTATTCTGCAGTTTGCAATTGAAGAATCTCCAAATCCAAAATGGTCTGGATTTTTTACTACATCTTTGACTCAGAAAGATTGGTTCTTGGTAATGCATGTTCCATTCTAGAGTCCTAAATTCTACAGAAATCCTTTGAGAAGATTTGCCATGGACAACTTGCCGCAAAAGCCTTCAGCAAGCTATGAATATTAACAGTAAGGCATTTCATTGGATTCTTATTGTCCATGATTACGAGGCTTTCACAGCTTTGTGAATTGGTGGAAGTTGTTTCTTTGACTGATGAAATTAAGTGTTCTGGGGAGCGGACCATGAGAGGGCCATGCAGGCTGGAAGCCCCAGCCCAAGCAGGGCAAGACGATACGGCCTAAATCTGGATTTCGCTTGACATGATGGAGAATCCAAGCTGGTCTTTTGGAGAAAATTCAGCACGAGAGACCACCAAATCTGCACTCGGTGCGCAGACAGTGGGTAGGCCAAAAGCAGGGGAGGGCGGTTGACTGCCCGAGGGAAGAGCAATCCAACCTGACCCAACCTGAAGTCCTACAGCAGAAGCAGACCATTCTGGAATCGACCTTGAAGTAATAGGAGAGACTAATTTGCAGTGAGGCCAAGGACTTGACTCTTGAGCATGCATCTCATTGGCGAGAGAGGCCTGTCATGAGCCTGCGTCTGTGTATTAGGTGAGTAAGCGACGTCACGCGGAGGCCTGATACCCCCTGATCAAAAGTCGAAGGAATTGGGGACCCCTCCAGCCCTTGGCCATTCATTCTCTAGCTGGTCCAAAGCCCAACTCTAAGCCCAACTTACTTGTGGTGAGCTCCTCATCAATTATGAATGATTCCTTTTTTTTTTTTTTTTTCAATAAGTTGGTTGTACAAAATAAAGAAAATTGGATGGAGTTGTAAATAAGAATGACTTACGAAATAAAAAGGAATGAAACAATTTAGGGCTTTTGAATTGTATCATTCTCAACATTAAGATTTAAATTGCGCTCCAAACATACACGTAAATAACAATGATTTGTAAATATATTTAGATGACTATCGTTGGCTTGTCCTATATTAATCGGGTATGTGATACTATATTGAAAGTGGATTTTCAAGAAATCAAAATTGTTATGGCGCCCAAGATGATTTGGACACAAATGTTCTTTTCAGCCAAATTGAGCTTCCATTCCACGGCTTATTGGACAACAATTTGGTACGTTCTCGCCCTCCTCTCCTCTTCTAACTTTTCTTTGTAAAATTTTCAATTCCATTTTAGTCATTCTGTCTTATCTATGTGGATTTCATTTTCCAGTTGTTTCTCATTGGTTTCATGCTTAATGCTGTAAGCAACGAAATCTTTTTCCAAGTCCTTTCTTATGGGATATTTAAATTTAAATAACGAAGTCTTTTCCCAGGTCTTTCTTTGAAATTTTGATTTAAACAAACAATGAATTCGTCCAAGCCTTTCTTTATTATTTTTCAATTTAAACAATAAAGTATTTTTCCAAATTTTTAAAATTTTTATTTTTCAACAATAAAGTTTTTTTATATAAAAAATATTGAGATTAGATAATGAATTCTATTTACGAGTCTTTTTAAGACTTGTTCTTAAAAATATGCTAAGATGACGCCAATACATTTTGAATAATTTAACCAATTTGATTCAAACTTGAATGATCATTTCAATAAAAAAAAAGATAAATTAAATCACAAAAATGAAGTGACACAATAATTTATAGTATTTATCTTTCTCTTATTTTTCATTGAGAAAAGGGTTGCCTCCGTTTTCTTTTATCCAAAACCATATTTTTGTGTGCCTATCTATGTATATCTCGTTTGGATTGCATTCTCTAACTATATTCTTACGCTATAAAAAAAGTATGTTATGAGGAGCTAAGCCAGAAAAAAATTTGCCTGTTGATAAAGGCAAATGAACAAGCGCCTGTCAACGTGCGTGTTTGTGTGAGCGTCTGTCCTAGGAAACAGTTAAACAATGACGTTAACAGTACGATAAGCCAGTCGCTTTATAAGTAGTATTACTAACATATCCATGAGAACTTCCTATTTTTGTTGCTTAAAAAAAAAGGGAAAAATTTTGGAAGCTGTTTTTTAGGTGACTCCGTAGTTGTATATACGACTTCAGACGTCGTATTTTTTTTTAGTACTTCGTAATAAATTATTTAAAAATTTTTTAATTTTTAATAACTAATTGTATATTGTATAATTTTTTGTAATACGTCATATAATTTTTTTTAAAATTTTTTATTATGTCACGTAATTTTTTTATTATATTGTATAAAATAATTACAAAAATTACCTAAAGATGGAAGCCACCTAATCAGGTCCAAAAAATGTTACTTCCCTGAATGATAAATTAGCAAATTGAGGTTTTGGCAATTTGATAGTGGTGGGGCGGAAAAAAGTACAATAATTTGTATATAGTTGTCGAGTCTGTGTCAGACTGGCGAAATTGTTGTGCCGTAGAGTTTGGTTTTGGAAGGAAAAAAAAGGAAGGGAGACGCACAAAAAATAAATGCGACAATAATATATTATAATCGATGATTTTATTTTTATAATAAATAATTTAAATTTTATAATAAAATATAAAAATATTATTTATTTATTTATTTTGTAAAAATTAAAATACTTATTGTAATAATAAAATTATCTGTTACAATTGGTCGATTCTTATATCTTTTTATTTTTTTCTGTGTCTGCATAACTGGCTCCGTTTTGGACTTCGTACATTGTTACTTTTCCGAATGACAAATCAAACACTTGATCCAGGTGGCAGAAAAAGTATAACTACTATATGAAATTGTTGTACCCTAGAGCTTTATAGTATCTTTAAATTGAAAGAAAAAGAGTAGAAAAAAAGAAATAAAAAAATTGTAAGAAAATAAAATTATTTAGATAAATAAAAAAAATTATAAAAAAAGTAATGAAAAAGAAAAATAAATAGTAATTTGTGAGAAAAAATTATAAAAAAATAAATTATTTGAATAAATGAATAAAATTGTAAGAAAAATAAATTATTTAGATAAATAAAAAAATTATAAAAAATAAAAAAAATTTTCTTTCCTTCCCTTTCTCTAGTTAACCAAACAGGCCATTACTTTTGGAAAGCCAAGTACAGAGCTAACTTGGCCTAGTTGGTTAGGGCGCCTTAAGCACTGGGGGTGGCACAAGCCGAGGTTCCAACCTTCCAATCCACATTTAATTTTGACGATTTTCCACATAAACATCTTGCCGGGATAAAAATTGAGGAGAAGAAAATAGAGAAGAAAGTGAGAAGAATTAAAGGTAGAAGAATATAAATTTTTTCATATTCTCTATGTTTGGAGAAGGGAATGTGACTAAAAAAATTTATAAATTCTTTGATTAGAAAAAAATAAAGTGAAAAAAAAGAAAATAATATATACTATAATAATTTTTTTCTTTTCAGTCAAAATAATCAATATTAATATACATGTAATTTTTTTTAAGAAAGAACAAGGGCAAAAAGGTCATTGTATGACCGGAAGGCATCAGCAGCCTTTGCATCCATATACTACCTCCCCCAGCTACTACAGTGCCCATATTCATTTGTTTTGGGGTCACCTAAATCTCTCCCGCACCCTTTCTCCCTCTCAAACAGGCCCTAGGGCACACATGATACCGAGCTATGCTGCATGGACATAGTTTTGTTGGAGTGTTTGTGCCGGATGTAGGCACGAATGCGTGTCTGACACATAAAAAGTGTGTCTAATAAAAAATTTAAGAAAAAACAGACACTTTCCCAATACATTGTAGATAATTTGGAAAAAGAATTTTAAAAATTAAAAAAAAGAAAATAATGATGACCTGTCGGCCATCTTTCCATGACTAACATGTCATCCTTTTCTTTATTAAATTGCAAATGGGATACAGGAAGGGGAGAGAGAGGGTTTATATTTTTTTTTCTTTAAGTTGTATGTTCTATTGTGTTAGTTTTTAGTATAAATTATGAAATTTTAGATATATTCAACAAAAATATATTATGAGATTTATTTTAATAATAAAAATTAATTTAATCTAAAATTTAAAATATAATCTATATTATATTTTAAACTATATATATATATATATATATATATATATATATATATATATGCTGTATTTGTGTTCGCTGCGTGCATGTAGTCCAAGTCTAATAATTTACACCGATGCTTTTTCTTTTTTTTTTTTGCGTTGTACTTTGTCAAAAGAAAGATTAAACTTAAAATGATCAATGACAAATTGAAAAGGTGATGGCGGTGGGGCTGAAACAAGGTGCAATAATTCACACATACTCAATGGTTTACGTGATGCTTTTGTTTCTTTGTCAAAAGAAACGGAAAAGTGAATAATCAATAACTCTAGTGCGCTATAAGTTTTAAATTTAATAATCGATTATGATTATTTATAACAAAGATTCGTTCTTAGCAATAAATATTCTCTATAAAAAAAAATTGACTAAGATGCAAGGGATAAATAATCACTACTTGAAATGATAATTTAATGATAATTAAATGTATTTTTTTCATTCATAACTCCAGTTCAAGTTTCAGTAACAGTATTCGAATGTTTTCACTTTTGAATTTATGCAATTTAACCGTTAACTGTATATCACTGATTTTAAACTCGATAATCGTTATAGTCGGCTTAAGAAGGCTCTTTCAGTCTAATAATACTTTGATGGTAAGTCATTTCTTATGAATTAAATTGAATGAGGCGTATGAATAAAATTACTCTAACTTTAATTAATAAATTTGATGGTTAATGTATTCACAATAAATTTGTTTCTTAATAAAAATACTGCGCACGACTTCAATGCTAAAACGGATGGCGGTGGGTATTTTTTTCGACAAACAAAAAAAAAGAAAGAAACGATAGCGGTGGGGAAGAGACAAATCCAACAATTCTCTGTACACTTTCCACATCCGATCACTAACTTTGCTGCCCACCCTTTTTTTTCCCGTGATTTTGGGGCACGTTTACCACAACTCTAGGATCCGTTTGGAGACGTTATCAATTTTTTATTACTATTTCTTATTTTTTTGTTTTCTTGTTTTTATTATTTACTGAATTTTTGTGTTTATTACTGTCAATTTTTGTTTTTTTATAAGAATAAAAAAGTGGATAGAAAAAGGATAGTGAGAGAAATAGTAAAAAGAGTATGAATAGAGAGAGAAAAATGGGAGAGAGAGCGAGAGAGGATAGAGAGAGAATGAATAGAAAGAATGGTAGAGAGCGAAAAAGGAGAGAGAAAGAGGGTAGAAAGAGAATGAGTAGAGAGAATAGCGGAGAGAGAAAAGAGAGAGAAAGGGTAGAGAAAGAATGAGTAAACAGAATAGTAGAGAGAGAAAAATGAGAGAGATAGAGGGTAGACAGAGAATGAGTAGAGAGAATGGCATAGAGAGAAAAGAGAGAGAGGAGGTAAAGGAAGAATGAGTAAAGAGAATGATAAAGAGAGAAAAATGAGAGAGAGCGGGTAGAGAGAGAATGAGTAGAGAGACTGGTAAAGCAAGAAAAAGGAGAGAGAGTCTGGGTAGACAGAGAATGAGTAGAGAAAATAGTAGAGAAATAAAAAGGGGAGAGAGAGGGCAGAGAGAGAATGGTAGAGCGAGAAAAAGGAGAAAAAGTGTAGGTAGACAGAGAATGGTAGAGAGAACACAGAGAGAGAGAGGGTACAGAGAGAATGAGTGGAGAGAATGGTAGAGCGAGAAAAAGGAGAGAGAGTGAGTAGAGAGAGATAAAGGAGAGAGAGAGATGGTAGAGAGAGAATGAGTAGAGAGATTGGTTAAGGGATAAAAATGAGAGAGAGACAGTGGGTAGAGGGAGAATGAGTTGAGAGAATGGTAGAGAGAGACAAAAGAGAGAGAGGGTAGAGAGAGACTGAGTAGAGAGAATAATAGAGAGAGAAAAAGGAGAGAGAGGATAGAGAGAGAATGGTATAGATAGAAAAAGGAGAGAGAGGGTAGAGAGAGAAAAAATATAGAGGGATAGCGAGAGGATGAGTAAAGAGAATATGGTAAAGATGGTGGATATAGAGAGAAAAGGTTGTGAGAGAAAGTATAAAAAGGAAAGTGAAAAACAAAATAGGAAAGTATCTTTTATTGGTTTCCTAATTTTTTTTCTTTGAAAAACACTTTTAATTTTTCAACAAAAAATAAAAATAATATCAAATATGTTTTCTGTTTTTTTTGTGAAAAATAAATAGAAAACATAAAATTTAATCCATACCAAACGAGGCCTTAGGTTTTTTTTTTTTTTTTTGACCTTTTTGTTCTGAGTGGAGACTTTTGGTTATTGGGATGACTAGCATACAGACATATCCATAGACTCAGGCCGACCTGGAGAGGTCCGAAACCAACCCTAAATATGGTTGGCTGGTTCCAAGCAGAGGGTCGGGCTATGTCTCCTATTTTGAGCTTAGAAACACTGGTTTTGGAAAGAACCAGAACTGGCAGTTCAACCACTAGATTTAAGAAAAAAAAACACGAAATGGTCGACAAGGTTTTAAGAACCAAACCGGTCAGTGAACCGAAAAAATTAGTGGTTCAAGGTTCAACCGGTTCGACCGGTATAACCGTGGTTGAACCGTAAAATCGGTATTTAATATTAAATATATAAAAATTAAATTTTTATATAGCTTATATAATTATATAAAATGTTATATTATATAAGAATGATAATAAATATTTAAAATAAGTGTATTTTAGAATTATATTATATTTACATATATTAAGGATATTACAATTAGTATATTAACAAAATATAATTTATAAAAATTAATTGAAAAAATAATATTTATAAATAATGGTTAAATATTAATTTTTTTAGTTTTAAAGATTAAATTGAAAATTTTAATCAATTGAGGACTCAATTGAAATTTTTAGTTAAAATTAGAATTTTAATTATAATTTAGATAAAATTTTGGGTCAAATTATAATTTAAAATTTTTTGATTTAAATTAAACTGGTTCAACCGATCCGATTTTTTGCCGATTTTCCCAATTTTTGACCAATTTTTTCGATTTTTAACCGGTTTTTTTCGATCCGGTCCGCATCCTATTTTTAGGCCAAAACTGGACCGGACCTAAGACCGATCATCGGTTTAACTGGTTGAACCGGTCAGTCCGATCCAGTTCTAACTTCATTGGTTAAAGGACCGTTGATGATCTAGACTATTGGCCAACTATTATTTGCATATATATATATATATATATATATATATATATATATATATATCCAAGGATCCAGGTCTCTGGACCATTAGATAGTCCAAATCCAATGATGATTTGAGTAGTTTGAGTACGAGAATAGCATCCGGTGATAAGTTGAATCATGGTAAGTTGAATCGTGCTAAGTTGTGCTAAGCAACTTTTATGTGAAATTCAAAGTAAAAATGTGTGAGGACATTAAGATCATAGGAAGAGTTTGATAATTATTTAATTTTTTTTAGTGATGAGACAGCTCAAAAAGGAAAAAATTACGAGCAATTTGACATTCTTGACTGGTACAGTTGTCATCAACGTATGTTCTCGATCGTTGCTCTCATGGCCTGACACTTCTAGTAATTCCAGTTTCAACTGCTGCAGCAAAGCAAATTTTCAACAGTAGAGATTTGATTCTAAATACAAAAGAGGCCACGGTTACTTCCCAAAAATCTTGAAAAGCAAGCATGCTCGGCGATTAGAATAGATCGAAGATACGGAAGTAATCTTTAATTTATTTTGATATGTCTTTCATTGGGGACGTGGCTGCGAATTCTCAACGGACTTATTTTGATACATCCTTAGTTGTATACTTGTATTTTTATAATTTGTACTGCAACTTCAATTTTTGTACAAAATCAAATGAATTTGTTGTTATTTCACTTCTAATATAGATATATTTGTTTAAAAAAATTTAGTTTTTAGTAAGAAAAAAAAGGTTATACTAGCGGAACCACTGGTTAAAAACAGTCCAGCGATTCGATCTGAATCGGCTCGAGCCACCCTTGGGTACCTCTACTCGTGTGTGCCCTTCTTTGAACACAAATATATGGTTCAAAAATTAACCAGAGTTTGCTCAAAAATAAAAATGGTTTGTTGGTCTCTTTTTTTTTTTTGTGGTAAAATTAGACTCTGCAATACATTACCTTTAAAATTAATTATTCGACATATATATATAATATATATATATAAGGTATATGATCACAAGTATGAAATGTAATAAGGTAATGAAAGATAAATATTGGCTACAATCAATTTCTTTGTCACGGTAATCTATAAAAAAATTGGTTATGTATGTGAATCCTCACATAACACATGAAATACAGGCACTTCTCCCTCTTCCTCTGTCTCTCTCTCACTGGTTTTTTTTTGTTTTTTGACCTTTTAAAAAACTACAACTGATGATGATGGTGCTCCTGGGGTAGGTTTTGTACTAATGCATGAAGGACCTCTTTCGCACATTGGCTACAATCAATTTCTTTGTCACGGTAATCTATAAAAAAATTGGTTATGTATGTGAATCCTCACATAACACATGAAATACAGGCACTTCTCCCTCTCCCTCTGTCTCTCTCTCACTGGTTTTTTTTTGTTTTTTGACCTTTTAAAAAACTACAACTGATGATGATGGTGCTACTGGGGTAGGTTTTGTACTAATGCATGAAGGACCTCTTTCGCACATCAGATAATAATCTTCTCGAAAATGTTGGAGAGCTGAGGATGGAAGCCAAGGGAGGATAACAGGAGGTAGCGGTGTTCACGGGTTGGATTAAGTTGATTTAGGGGTATATTCGTATTTAATTCATTGTCGGCGGGTTGGATAATTTTTCATCTGCACCCAATCTGCCATACAACTCAATCCATCCAATCTAATCCGCCAACGACGGGTTGGATTGGATCGATTTGGGCGGATTGATATAATAAAAAAAAATTATAATTTTTTTCAATTTATACATATCATCAATCATCAATATTTTTATTTATTCTTACTAACTTTATTATTATAATGTATATATCATATTCATTTACAATTTTAAATATTTATGAGAATTGATCAAAATTCACTAAAAGACTATATTAGATCAATTTTACTTGGTAAAAATATAAATTATCAAACAGAAAAGTTCGTTATTTATACTTCCGCTTGGCAAATAAGGTATCATCTCTCTCTCTCTCTCTCTTTTTTTTATAGTGACCAATGTCTCACTTATGCTACCAAAAAATAGGGAGATAGAGATATTCCAATTTTTTCTTATTTTTTAAAATAAAATTACGTGATAACAATTAGAGAACATGATGATAATACGGGAGTAATAAAATAGTCTTTTACGTTTAATTTTATTGATTTGTAAGATTATATAAAATGTGATTGTTTGGTCTTAATCTGATTAATATCGATAAATTTAATTCACAATATATGTTATATATATATATGGGCGGATTGGGTCGGATTGGGGGATTGAACCCCCCAATCTGCATCCAATCCGCCCTTGGCGAATTCTAAAATTTTGATACCGCAACCAATCCTAATTTCGACGGTTTTAGCAAGTTCGGATTGATTTAGATTGGATTGATCGGATTGAGTCGGGTTGGTTAATTTTTGAACAGCCCTAACAGGAGGTATGTACCAAAAAAAAAATAACAGGAGGAACTGTAGGTATAGGTTCCTTGCGGATTTTATGTTTTTTCGTTTTTTCAAAAGGTTTTATGATATAAATATAGTTAAGATAAATATTAAAGAGGATGCTAAGTACGTGTATACAATCATTAAAAATATTGTTATGGACATTCTACTTACATGCATGCATAAACTAATTAATGTGTGTATTTAAGCAACTACACTGGTGCCTAAATAATTAAAAAAAAAAAAAGAAAATTGAAAACTTATGCTCCAACCGTGTGTATAATCTCATCTTATTAAGATGATCTTATACAACTTATTTATAATATGTATATTTTGTAAAATTAAATTCAAAGTTATCGATGTTTTTTTTAATTGATTTATATATTGAAAAGGTTTCCATTGAAATTAAGATGTTTTACAAATAGAATAATATGTTACGATCAGTAACTTTCACTAAAATATGTGGGGTTGGGATTGCCTAGAATTTAATTTTATATTAAATAAAATAATTAGAATCTATACCAAAATCATAATAATACAAACAAAAAAAATATTGCTTGAACTTGTGTTTCTGGACACTTTCACAATTCAATACCAAAATTTAAATTCAACTTAAAAACCAAATCAGATAAATGTGGCTAACTGGCTAAGATTTAACACACATAAACTTAAAAGAAAAATCTTGTAGAATGTGAAAGTTTTTATATATCACAATAATGCTTTATTCAAATGATCTTTTTGCCTTTAAAATCTTCAAATATTAAGGTTTCCTTATACCCAACACAGATAATAAGATGTTATTTGCTTGTTATTTTAAAACTCCCGGCCATGCTTCTCATTTTATTTATTTATCTTATTCTTTTTTTTGGTTGGATAACTACAACCCATAAAATAATTATAAAAAAAGATAAGCTGCTACTGCTGCCAAAGCATGGGCTTCTCTGTTTTAGTGGAATATTTATCTATTCGTTGAATTGGACCCCCAAAGTTTCTCGTCTATATATTTTAAAGAAAAAACTACATTTCTTGAAGAAAAAATATCTGAATTACTACTTAAATATAATTAGGTGGATTTAATGTGCAACCGACTGAATTGTATGTGCAATTAATTATAAGAAGAAAATTACTTCTTATATTTAATTACACATAAAATTCGATTGATTGTACATGAAATATAATTGATTACATTCAGACAGCAATTCAGATATATTTTTTTTGGAAACTTAACAGTGCTCATATTTTAAACGAATGAGTGCTTTTGTCACATGCAGGAAAGTGGGTGCGCACTGGAAATGCAATCGAAGTATATATTTGTTTAATTTAAAGCTTTATGATAACTTATTAAATAATTTGGGTGACAGTAACATAAAGGCAAAAAATTCATTGCTTTTGCTGAACAATGATTCAAGCAAAGCACTAGCGCCTAAATTATTTTTTAAAGAAAAATCAAAGGCTATTCTCCCACTAATCAACAAGGTATATTCTTCAGCTTTGGGGAAAGTTCTTTAGAGGAGATAATCTAGAAAAAAAGGTTTATTAGTTGATAAAGCCAAATGAGCAAGTGGGCTGCCACTGAGTTAATGCAGGTATGAAAAGCACATTGACCCTAAAACAGAAGTGTTAAAACCAGAAGGAAAGAAGGAGCCGAAAAAACAAACTGCAGACGTGTATAAGTACGTAATAATTTATATTATTATATTTTAAATATATATTAAATTTAAAAAAATTAAATAAATTATTAAATATCATTAAATTAATTATTTATTTTTTTATTTATCTCATTAAACATATTTATGTACTCTTATTCAACCGGTAAAAAGGGAATCACAGATTAATAAAACAAAAAAGTTTGTGGACTGAGACGCTTGTCAGAGTTAAGATGCAATTAATGTCATTTGCAATTATAAATTACTGTAAGTGTAATTTAGTTTACTTCCTTCAACCCATTAGTCAGTGTAATTTCTTTTTCGCATTTTTGACAAAAACCAGAATTAGGGTTTAAATTTATATGCGTATATATTCCGTAGATCAGAAGGCTCAAATGTGTCAGCTCCTAAACATATTTTGTTCGACACATTTGTCGACGGCGATGGCTGGAATCGCGATTTGAGATAGGTAGCAAACTTATTTTAAGTTCGCATTCTCTTTTTTTTTTTTGTTTTAACCATTTTATTATCCTTTTTGTCCATTTATAATTCTTTTTTAATTTGGTGCATCACTGAACAGGACCGGATGACTCTCACTACTATCGAAAAAATAATTATTTCAACTCTTTTACCTTTTTTTAGTTTATTCTAAGCTGCCGGCCATTGCCAATTAGCTATTGCTACGGCCCCTAATAAAATTAGACCCTATTATACTGTCGGAGAAAAAGTGTTTAGAAAAAAGTCTAGAATGTAATTGATTACGTTCAGTTTGTAACTCTTTATTATAGATGTAACTAAAATAAAGAAGAAAAAATTATTATTATTTTTGTGTATACTGAATCTAACTATTACATATTAAATCTAACCAATTGCAATTCGAACACTTTTTTTCTCCCGAAACGGATCTTTTTCTAATAAAATTTTCAATTTTAAGAATATCTATTTATTAATTAGAAAAAAAGGCCTTATTATAACGTATTTGTTGTTTGGTAGATCTATGTAAATATAAGGTAATTTAAAAGTAATAACAGGTGGTTTTGCATAAGTAATAATAAATATTTACGTAATTTCATCTAAGTTACAACGGCATGTGATATTTTTTTTTCTATTTTTTATTAATTTACTTATCTAATAATACATATTATTTTATAACAATCTTAAAATTTTTAAAATAAATTTACGAAAGCATTTTCGTCGTTTAATTCACAATGGAATATTATAAAATAGGCAACAATATATATTTCACCTACCGTCTTTGGGTTTTTTTTTGAAATTTTGTTCATAACCTTTTTTTTTTTCTTTCAAGAGTCCATTATATACGTTTTCTTCATGAGATTTTTCGTAATTTTCTATTAGTTAACCATTAAATTTAATATGTAAGTCGGATGCGGCGTTAATATACATATAAAATTTTTTTTTACATATTAAATGTTGCTTTTAAATTTTATTTTTTTCTCTAAAATTACCCTTTAATAATTAATTTAATCGTTGGTATAACGTTGGGATGATTGGGAGTAGCGAGAATGAAATCTCCTTGAGCAAATTCTTATAGACCTTGTGGGTAAGCAGTTTCTTGTCGATCTCTTCGACGGCAACTTCCATGCCGAATTGCTGCCGCTTGGACCGCCAAACCACGGCGAAAGAACCCGACCCGATCCTCGGGCCCAGTACGTAGTCTCCGATCAACCGGGTCGCCTGGCCATGATCCACTTTGAATTTTTTGAAGCCCACCACCCCTCGACCCCGACAACTACTACTGGTCTTTCTTTCTATCTAGTTATTATAATACAATATGCGTCGGCCAATGATAATTTCTTCATTGTTTCTTTGTTTCTGTTACTTTTTCTTTTGTCCAAAAACCAATGTTTGTTGGGTTTGCTGCGAAAGAGAAAGAGAAAGAAAAGAGAGCAGATGGATTGAAAGAAAGACAGATATGGTGGTTGGTGTGGTTGGATTGGACTGTGAGATATTAATGTTTCATTTATATTCTATTTTCCAGTGGAAAAGACGCCGAGTGAACTCCACCCAGATACAGAGTCATAGAGTTAGAGAGGCAGAGAGGGAGGGAGAGAAGGTGCTCTTGCTAAGCATCAAAATTTTTTTTCAAAAGTTTGCTTCTTAAATTTACTATTTTTTTTAGTATAATTAACAAATTATTTTATATTATTTTTATATTTTACTTTAAGTAGAAGTTAATTATTATATTGTGTAAAATAAGGAATAAGTTATATTTAAAAAAGAGTTAAATTAAAAGTTTTTTTTATTTATTTAATAAATAGTATAACAATTAAATTATTAAAGAGAAAACTTTTGTGAAAAAGAAAAAGAAATTTTAACTTGTCTGATAAAAATGTGAAAACAATTTTTATATGTTATGTCATCCGTTTATGTTGACATGATGCTGCATAAATTGTCGTGTATTAGACTTAATAGTTTATTAATGAAAAAAAATAAAAAATGTTTGATGGCAAAAACATAAAAGGTTGATTCTAATAAAAAATATTATGACTAAAATTTTTAAAAGAACAAAAAATAATAGGCTAAACCTGTATTTTTACCTACTTATTTCTTTTTTTGAACTAAGTATTTTTACCTACTAATACCACATAAGTTTCACATGAAATTTTCCCATCTCTACACAACTAAGCTATGTGGTACGATGGTACCATGTGCGTTTGTGGTATTGGTTTTAAATTTATTAATATGATGATCAGTTTAAAAAAGATTCACTTTGACTTAAAAGTATTTGGACAATGGGTTAATCTTATAAGGGATGGTTAAATAAAGACAGTAATAATTGATTTCGATTTCAGTTTATAAATAAGATGACTGACGTATTTATTATATAATTTTTTTTTTGTCAAAAACGAAAAAAGGGCTATCTGGTACTAAAACTATCTATGTAAAACAAAGACTATATATTTGCAATAACTACAGTATTCACCCGACAATGTGTCCATATAAGATTTTTCCGTTAAGAAAATGACAATATAGATACAGTCAATTTTATACGGGTAGATTTAGCAACTTCTATCTCGCGCTTCTAACGATTACTATGCAAAGCCATGGATTGACTGATGATTCATCCTACTTTGGTTACAGCACTTACTGCTGCTGCTCTCTTACACCTTTCAACCTGTAACTGTAAGGGTAATTTCTTTCTTTTTTTTTTTTATTTTAAGAAAAACTGTTATTGTGGCTTAGGAGGTTTAATTACGGGGGGATAAATAATTATTTGCTTCTTTTTTCATTTTTCCCTTCAACTCATTTATTCTGTAGATGATGATGGCCGAAATGGCTAACGGGGACAGGTAAATTTAAGTTCCTTTTCTCAATTTGTTTCTCAGTTTCATTCTTTTTAATTGGATGAGTGGGTGGATCATTGCATGGTTGACCCCTAGGACTTAGAAAATAATTTTTTGACTTAAACGGTCAATTGTACCCAAATGTTTTCGGATTTATCAATTCCCGTGCAAACGGTTTTTTATTTTAAAACTGTTGACCATATTGCTTTTATTAGACTAAAACTTTGGCCAACCACCAATCCTTCTGTTAAGTATATATTGATGTTGCGACTAACAGAGTACCACACCATATCACTTGTATCTTACTACATCATTAAATAATAATGATACTACTTTTAATTAAAATAAATGTTAGTTACTTTTAAAAAATTATACAAAAAATTAAAAAACTCCTTTCTCTCCACTCCCTCCTACTTGCTCTCTCCTCACTCTTCTCTCGTTCCTTTTTCTCTCCACCTTCCTCCTTCTTTCCTTTTGGCCATTGTCCATATGTTTATTTATTTATTTTTTTGAACGCAGTCCATATGTTTATTATAAGTAAATAAAGAAAATTCGAACAATTTCAGTAACTAGAAAGAATGTTCGACCATAGTTAATATGCTTATTATAAATAAGCGAAGAATATAAGGTTACAAAGAAAAAAAAAATTGACACAAGTGACGGACCAAGTCTTTCTTTATTTTATTTGTTTAATGCACTTTAGCCATTTGACTTTTTTGACACTGATCTCATTTCCCGGTTCTTTCTCGCTTGATTTCATGCTTTATTTTATGAGCAAAAAAAAATAACAAAAAAGCCCTATTTTGTCTGAAACGTTGATTTTTTTTTGTCATCTTGGAGCTTAATTATGAGTATTATATAGGGGGAGGGGGCATGTGGATCAGGCGGGGGTCGAACCCCTGCTTGGCGTGGTGGGAGTTACCACCCCCACCACTTGAGCTACAGCTTACCCACCGAAACGTTGATTTTTTTGTTGATGTGTGTTTGCTCCTTTTTTTTTTTTGTTAATATCAATTCGTTATGTTATTTTTGTTAGGCTAAACCAATGTTGTAAGAATTGGACCGAATATTAAATTGAAAAGTTTAGTGGTTCAAGGT
Source organism: Carallia brachiata (assembly GCA_021464245.1). Classification (NCBI taxonomy): domain Eukaryota; kingdom Viridiplantae; phylum Streptophyta; class Magnoliopsida; order Malpighiales; family Rhizophoraceae; genus Carallia; species Carallia brachiata. The sequence continues at coordinate 6,923,437 of JADCRB010000028.1, read as the reverse complement.
CCAATCAGTTCAACTCATTTAACTGAAAATTGAACCAGTAAAATCAGCATTTAATATTAAATATATAAAAAAATATTTATATATATTATACATCAAAATTTATATGTAAAATGTAATATTATAATACATATGTATGTATTAGAATATTTATATCTATAAATTTAAAATATATGATTTAGAATTTATTATAAGATAGAATTAACAATTTAAAAAATTTAATAATTATCTTAACAAAAAAAGAAAATAGTAGATGTTAATTTATTAGATACATAAGATAGTATGTGTATTATATGAGACATTTAAGAAATAATAAGTAAAAAAAAAAAAATCACAATAAGGTATAAGTTGGTCTAGTGGTATGAGACTTACCTTTTATGTTGGAGGTCAAGGGTTCGAAAACTAAATTTTACAAAATTGTGTGAAATTTTTTCTTAATTATTAAAAGTGACCAACTCGATCAACTCAGGACCGGTCCACCGGTCCGACTGGTTGAACCGGTTCGTTGACCTGTCCGATCCGCAGCAAATTTAAGCTACAACCCGGACCGGACCTCTGACCGGTCACCGGTTCGACCGATTGAACCGATCGATCCGATCCAAGTTTGACAATAATGGGCTAAACTAATCCAATTATCTATTCCTCAATTAAATTCGTTGATATAACAAAAACTGAGATGCCATGTCATATAATGCCATGTCATATAATATTTGCTACTTCAACATATTACATCATTAAATAATAACAACGTGATATTTTTAATTTTAATTAAAATAAATTTTAATTACTTTTAAAAAATTACTCTCTCTCTCCTCACTTAGCCCTCTCTCCTCCCTCCTCCCTTCTCTCTCCACCGATTGCTCCCCAACAACAACAACAAAGGTCATGGCCTGCTCGCCGAGTTATTATTAAATTATGTTATGAACTAATCGCAAACGGGAATATTGATGAGATAACAAGTTTCCAAACTCTTGTCCACTCTCATTTTCCTATTCCCCACAGAAAGAAGGAAAGGAAAGCGTTCGACAGGCAAACAGATGACTATCTTGCAAGACCTGCGAGCATGGAGCACCCAGAACGAAATTTCCAGCTCTAATAAAATCAGAGAGAACACGAAATCCAATTTGGGCCTAAAGGGAACCGATAACTCTTCTATTACAGAACAAACAGATAGCAAGTTGAGGACAACAAAAAGAAAAATATCACAAGGGATTCTCACAAATCGTACTTCTTGTGCAGCATATTGCTAACATATTCCATTCACTAATTAAATTACAGTTATAACTGAGAAAGAAAATCAAAAAAGAAAGAAAGTTGATCGCTTTGGGCCTTAGCCTTTGTTGTTGTTGTTGTTGGAGAGCAGTCAGCAGAGCGGAGGGAGGTGACGGTGGAGAGAGATATTAATTTTTTAAAAAGTAATCGAAATTTATTTTAATTAAAATTAAAGAATATTATTATCTGACAAAAAATTTAGCCAGACTTTTTTCATAAAAAAAAATTAAATATATTTAATATTATTTTAAATATAATTAGTATTGTCATTAAATCTTAATTTTTAATTTTTTTTTGTCTTAATGCTGAATGACCAAAGTTGCCCTCTATTTTTTTTTTTTTTTTGGTCGAAGCCGTCTACTTTTTTTTTTAAAATTAAAAATGGCACAGCATTAATGTGTTTTGTTGATTTGACAAGTATGGTGTGATATTGACATCCTAATTGTTGTCATGTCAACATACTTAACATGAGAATCGACGATTGAATTGATTTATTTTAACGAAAATAATGTGACAAACCGATTTTAACTCAAAAAAGAAAACATTACATATAAGATTATGGTAAAAATTAAAGTATTTTTGTTAATAATTTTTAAAAAAATCTAATTTTCAAATAACGTATTTCTCAAAAGCATTATTTGAAAAAAAAAAAACCGTAAATATCTGGCTCTCGGCGCAAAGAAGAAATAAGAAGCCGGTGAGTCTATGGCTTTTTGGCAGTTAATCATGGCGGATAGACTTTATTTCAACGACAAAATTATGTTGATCTCTTTAATACTTTTGGAAAAGAGCACGAAAGATCTGAGACGAGAGATATTGTCTCTGCTTTTTTTCACCCGACCTGATAAAGTACTGCTAATATTGGTTGGATATATTAATAAAATACAATAAGGATAGTGACAGCAAAGTCGAGCAGCGAGCCTTTCTTTATAAATTTTCCTAAAAATTTTGAAAAGCAGTTCGGTCGTTAGGGCACTAAAAAGTACATAATAAAATTTTTTAAGTGAGATTAGATTAAAGTTATGAAAATTATAGTTATCAAATCCGACTCAGTTGATAATTCGGTTGAGAAGTAAGGTTATTTGGCCATTGATTTAATTGTCGGATTACTAGTTGAACTATATAAATAATTAAAAATATAATAATAATAATTAATTTAATGAAATATTTATATCATATAAATTATAATAAATAAAAATATTTAATTCTAAAATATAAAAAATTAGAACAATACACTATTCTTATCATTTAATATATTTATTTTTATTCATTAAATAATATTTAAAATACTCGTCTATAAAATAAATCTTAGTCTGCATTTTCTATTTAACTAGTATTAATTGAATATACTCATTTTTGTTCAAACAACATATATTTTATGAGAATTTAAAATCAATCTCTAAATTCTCATGATTAAAGAGTATAAAAAGAAAAACTCAAATAAAGAAATTTGTGATAATAAGTAAATATTAATTCATTAATAATTGAAATGAACATTCAACTATTATGGGATAAGTGCTAAAAAGTTGATAAAAAAATTAATATTTTTTAATTAGAAAAAAATTTGATGTTTTGAATTGGTAAAAATCTGACTGAGTTTTAGTTTTACCGGGTCACCGAGTTTAACCGGGTTTTGTTGAGTTTGACCAGATTCTAATCGAGTTATATGCTTTCCAATCTAACTGTGTGACTCAACCCGGTCTAATGTTCGAGTCACTGGATTTTTGGTCCAACCAACTGGGTCGGGTCGGTCTCATAACTATGATGCAAACCATCATATCGTTAAATTTGAAAAAAAATTGATCATTAGATTGATTGTGCAATTATTTTAATATTATATAAAATACAATAAATTTTTTTTGGTAATTTGTCATGCATTTCATGCTTCTCTCTCTCTTTTTCTTTTTTTTCATTTTTATCTCTCATTATGTCCTAGGCATTAAGCAATGAAATCTTTTCTGAGTCTTTTTTTGAAATTTTAGATTTAAAATAAAAGTCATAAATAAGATTTTGGTCTCCTACAACATTTGGTTCTTTTGTTAATTATAAACACTCCTTGTTTTTTTTGTTCAAATTGGTCCTTTTGTTTATTGCATTGCATCTTTTGGCTCTTTAATGCTAATCTAATGCTACTAATTGACACGTGACACCACTTCCGATGCCACATCAAAAGACCATCAACATCTCAAATATCAAGTCAGCAATTTAAGGTAGATTTGACATTTTTTAAAATTTTATAATTACTTTTTATATAAATAAACAGAAAAATAATAATTTTTCTAAAAAGAAAAATCATTTTTTTATGTTTGAAAAAATAATAAACTTAATATTAAAATATGACAAAATAGAGCCAGACAAACAATGTATTTGGCGCAACAAGCTGTGATAAGAGCTAGTTAATATAAATTTCGTCGCATGATAACTATTGGTTTAACAGCAATACGGCCTTTCTTCAGAGGAGCGGAACGAACCAACTCAGAGATCAGGTTCGCTGGAGCTCCGTTTGTCACTCTGGAACACGTGGACCGAATATGGAAAACTATTTGCTTGAGAACTCGGACCGGGATGAGATCGATGAAGTGTATAAGTGTCAAAACGGGTCATCGGGTCGGAATTGGGTTGGGTCACTTCGGGTTTGGGTCATTTTGGGTTGGGTTACTTATAGGTCAAGTTATCTTCGGGTCACTTTGGGTTGTGTCACTTCGGGTTCGGGTCAACCCACGGGTTGGTCACATCATAAAAAATGATGACGTGACATTTTTTATTAAAAATTTTAAAAATTTAAAAATTTTAAAAATTTTACTAAAATTTCTTAAAAATTAAAGAAAATCATATGATTGAAAAATAATTGAAAAAATTTCTTTTAAAACATTCTAAAAAATTAAAATAAAATTTATAACTGTATAAAAAATCTCAAAATATTCTAAAAAAATTTATAATTAAGATTTATATTGAAAATAGTATAATATATACTTTTTATAATATAAAATATGCTAAATTTTTTTATTTTATTTTTTTTTTCTTTAAGAAAAAAAAGTTCGGGTCAAACGGGTCGGGTTAGGGTCGGGTCGGGTTTGACGCAAATATTTTCGGGTCATTTCAGATTAGACCATCCTTCGAGTTGAGTTCGAGTCGTATTTTTTCGGACGGTTCGGATCAACCCATCGGATCGGGTCATATTTTGACACCTCTAATGAAGTGGGAAGTACGTCGGCGGTTTCTATTGCTCTGGCAATTCGGCAAGACCCGTACGAGGCATTTAAGCGCGTTTAGGGATTCTATTCATCAGGAAATTAACACCAGGTATCGAAAGCTTGCTCTTAAGCAAGTTAATTTGTCTCTTGCATCTTTTAAATTATTCAATTTTGTTATTAAGTTTATTATTTTTTAAGGAATAGAACATGACTTTTCTTTTTTAAAAAAATTATTATTTTTTTTGTTTATTTATTTTAAAAATTAATGATAAAAGTTTTAATAAATCACGCTGGCCTTAAATTGCTAATGTGATATTTAAAGTGTTCTTGGACTTCTAAAGTGACATCTGAAGTGGCGTCATAAGTCAATGACTAATAGTAGATTAACGATAAGTGACTAATATATATATATATTTTTAAAAAATGTTTACAATTAACAAAAGTGTCCAATGTTGGAAACCATAAATTTATTTGTCCCTAAAAAAATAAGAGTGTTATTAAAAGGATATAGAAAATAACCATAAAATAGATATATGAATGAGTTTAACTTATAAAAAATAATAAATTTTTTTTTTGAAAACTAAATTTTGAACATACTTAATATTACTCTAAATTTACTTAGTATTTTCGTAAGTTTTGATTTTAATTTTTTGTCATTTTTTTTGCTAAAAAGAAAATTTTTACTATTTATAACTACTATATGATTATTTTTTATATCTCTATTTTTTTAAAAAAATAAAGACTTTTAAGGTTTTTTATTCTTTTTTTGTGATATTTAAGTTATTGCTAGCCTTCTAATATTGCGTATTAATGACTAATAGTAGACTAATGTCTAGAGACTAGTTTTAACAAAAAAAAAAAAACAAAAAACAAAAAAGTGTCCATCATAAAAATAAGTCTAATGGAGGGGCTAAAAAATTGATTTATGCTTTAAAAAGAAAATAAAGACTTGTAAGTTTTTTTTTTAATTTTTTTAATTTAAACAATAAAGTCTTTAAATCAATTTTATGAATTTATTCTGAACTTTTTTTTATTATTTTTTATTTTACAGATAGCAATATGGACGGCATCAAATACCACCACCTCTGTCCCTTTCCTGTCACACTGAATCTTTTCTCATAGATTCATTCATTTACACGGACTTCACTTCCCAGTTCCCACTACTACTCATCATCATCATCATCATCATCATTCTGTTACACTGTGCAATCTTCCTTCAGATTCCTGCTGGTGCTGAACAAATTGTTCTATCTGTCCCATTTTTGGCCATACAAATTCCAGAGTATAAGCGGCTGCGCTTGCTTTTGCTTTCCCTGCTCTCTGTCTCTGATTTGGGCTGTCCTTCCACCGCTTACCGTAAATCACACCCTGTTTTCTGCACTACTGTATACGCCATCTACACCTACCAGTAGATTTCACCCTGTCTCTGTGATTCTCTGTCCATTAACTTCCTTCCATTTTTTGCTACTTATTCATCGCCTAGCTTTCATTCGTATTTCTTCTTCTATTTGCTTTTCCTTTTGCCTGCTTTTCTTTGCTGCTATCTTTGTCTTCCCGCCTAAGTCCGTGTATTTGTCCAACCATTCCAATTCGCATATTCTGTCTTGTTGACAAATTTTCTGTTAAAAGTATTCATATCAGTTTTCCAGGAAAATAAACAAAAAGAAGGAACAAAAAGCATAACAACAAAAGTCTAAGAAGTCGGAAGCAAAAAATGGCTTTCGAATTCATTGTTTCCATAGCTCCCACTGTTTTTGAGTACACCATCGGCCCCGTGATACGACATGCCGGATATGCTTTTTGCTACGCAAGGAAGGTTGCAGAGCTCAAGAATCAGGTTGAGAACCTGGCCGCTACAAGAGGGAGCTTGCAGAACTCTGCTGAAGAATATCGGAGGAACGGGTACGAGATCCAGCCTGACGTTGTAAAGTGGCTGACTGATGCCCAGAAGGCCATTGAAGAGGCTGGGGAGCTTACTCAAAGCGAAGAAGAAGAGGCAAAGAAGAAGTGTTTTGCTGGGTGGTGTCCCAACATAAATACCCGCTATCAGCTTGGGAAAAATTCAGCCAAAAAAGCTTTGGCCATTGAAGGTCTGAAGAATGAGGGCAAATTTGATCGGAATCAAATATCCTACCGGCCCGCTTCACAGCAGATAGTTTCTTCATCCCTTCATGGTTTCGAGGACTTGCCTTCGAGAGCTTCCAAATTCAAAGAAGTTATGGTTGCATTGACAGATCCCAATCCAAATGTCAATATGATAGGTGTCTCCGGCACAGGCGGAACGGGTAAGACCACTTTGGCAGAGGAGGTCCACAGGCAAGCTCTTGAAGGGAAGTTGTTCGATGTCGTGGCTATGGCAACTGTATCTCAAAATCCAGATCTCAAAGAGATTCAAAGGAGTATTGCAGACGTGCTAGACTTGAAATTCGAGAAGGAGACCGTACATGGAAGATCAATTGAACTTCTTCAGAGATTGAAGAAAGAAAATAAGGTCCTTATAATTTTGGACGATCTCTGGAAAAAAATTGAACTGAAAGATTTGGGAATTCTATTAACCAATGAGAAATTGTTCAAGGGTGGAGGAGCTGACTTCTTGCGCGAAGGTTTTCCGGTCGATTCTCAGTTGGAACGGAAAGAAGAATATCTCAAGGGATGCAAACTGTTAATGACCTCAAGAAGTCGGGATCTGTTGACCAATGACATGGGAGTGCAGAAAGAGGTCATGCTCGATGTTTTAGACCCACAGGAGTCATGGGCTTTATTTGAGAGGACGCTGGGTGGCCTCAAAATTCCAGAATCGCAATCTATAGCCGAAAATGTGGCCAGGGAGTGTGGAGGTTTGCCTATCTTACTTGTCACGGTGGCAAGTGCCTTAAAGAACAAGGATATCAACATATGGAAGGATGCTTTAAACCGACTGTCTACGTCTAAAGGTGAGCAATATAAGTCTTGTCTACAGTTGAGTTATGATCATTTGCCTGATGACGAAGTCAAGTCGTTTTTTTTGCTCTGTGGTCTATTTACGAGTTTTGATATATGGATCATAGACTTGTTGAAGTATAGTATGGGCCTGGGTCTACTTAAAGGCGTACGCACGGTGGAAGCTGCCCGACTTAGAGTCCATAAGTTGATTGAAGAGCTAAAAGGCTCGTGCTTGTTGTCAGAGAGTGAAACGCATGGTTGCGTCAGAATGCATGATGTTGTTCAAGACGCTGCTGCCTCAATTGCATCCAAATCTCAATTTAGATTCAAGGTCGGTGGTGCTTCGTTGGAGGAATTCCAAGGAATGGATACTAAAAGTTGTACAAAAGTTTGTCTTGACATCTGTGATGTTTCTATGGCCTGTCTGAAGTCGAAATGCCCAACGGTAGAGTTCTTTCGCTTGTATGGGGGAGATCGCTCCTCGAACATCCCCGATTCTTTTTTCGAAGGGATAACAAAGCTTCAAGTGCTGGACTTATCAAAGACGCGTTTCTCATCTCTTCCTTCATCACTGGGCTCCCTGGCAAGCCTTCATACGTTGTGTTTGGACTTGTGTACATTGCACGACATATCTGTCGTGATGCAACTAGAGAATCTTGAAATCCTTAGCCTTTGGGGCTCTGAAATAGTTGAGTTGCCAAGAAATCTGGTGCACTTGGCTCGACTCAAGTTTCTAGATTTGAGCAAATGTTCGAAACTCAAATTCATTCCAGAAAATGTCTTGTCACAGTTATCAAAGTTAGAAGAACTGCTGATGGGCGACAGCTTCGTTAATTGGGAGGTCAAACGTCCCGATAATCAAAGCAACGCAAGTCTATCTGAATTGGAGTACTTGCCTCTAACAAATTTGGAGATTCATGTGCCAGATGCCAAGAAACTACGACAGAGGAGGCTATCTTCCAAGAAGTTGGAAAGATTCAAGATATTCATTGGCGATGTGTGGGACTGGGGTGACAAATATCAAACTTCAAGAACGTTAAAGTTGAAGCTGGATACAAGCATTCACTCGAAGCATGGGTTGAAGACTTTATTGAAGGACGTAGAAGATCTTTATTTGGATGAATTGGAGGGAATCAACAATGTACTATATTATCTAGACAGTGAAGGATTTCCACAGCTAAAGCATCTTCGTGTTCAAAACAGTACAGAGATTCGACATATCATTGACTTAAAAAGGCTGGGGCCTTGTTATGCATTTCCTGTCCTGGAGACGTTGATTCTGCAGAATCTGGTGAACCTAGACAACATTTCTGCGAGGAAACTTTTGGACGGGGACTTCTGCAAACTAAGAATCCTAAAAGTCAGAAGCTGCAACAAATTGAAGAATCTCTTCCTGTTTTCCACGATTCGAAGAAACCTTCAACAGCTTGGCGAAATGGAAATAATAGACTGCAGTGATATAGAAGTGTTATTTGCTGATGAAAATGGAGAAGTAGAAGAAGAAGAGGATGATAAAATGAAGTGGTGGAATTCGCTCAATTATACTCCTTGAAGCTGCAACTGCCACTGCTCCGAAGCTTTTGTTCGAAAGGGAAAGTGCATCCTGCATCCGCAACGGCGTCTGGCTCAAGACAAAAGCAATCCGCAATGATTCCACCTTTCATGGAAATTGAATCAGCAAGTGATACTTCAATGCCCTTATTTAATGAAATGGTACGCTTATACGCTCACGTTCTAACTCTATATTTTCTAGTTTTTGTTTGTGTGTGGGGCTAGAATGGGTCGTTAGAGACACAAACATGAACATTTTTTGTGTTGTCCGTTGAGAATCCAGGACTATTATCTAACGTTTAATTCATTTTAGTGTACAAATTTAATACTGTTAGAAGAGAGAAGAATATGGAACCTTGATGCCATATAATTTCTTAAAAAGTAAGGCTTTATTTTTTTTTTTTATGCCATGTATTTATCTCAACAAGTACGATAACTTGAATGTTATCATAGATTAATCCTCACATTTTTTTTTAAATATTTGCCAGAAAATTAACTGGTGAAAAGAAAATTGTGGTTGCAGATTGTTTTCCCAAATTTAAAAGAATTGAAGTTGTCCTCTATTGGGGTGGATAAGATATGGCACAGACAATTTGCAGATCAACGTTCTTTCTACGAATTAACAAGCTTGACGGTGGAGACTTGTAGGAATCTTAATTATCTTTTTATATCATCAATGGTCACAAGTTTTGTCCAACTCCAAAGACTAGAGATAAGTGACTGCGAGTCATTGGAAGATGTAATAGCTCTTGAAGGGGAAAAAATAGACGAGATTCTCTTTCCTAATCTACAATTTCTAAAGTTAAAAGGTCTTCCAACTCTCAGCAGATTTTGCATTGGTGGCTTAATAGAATTCCCCTCTTTGAAAAAGCTCTGGATAGAGGATTGTTCTCAATTAAAGGCATTTATTTCCAATCACATTGCCGGCAATAGCAAATCCAGCTTGGCCCTCTTCGACGAGAAGGTGTGTGCATTTTTGTTAAAAGAGAAAATGTCCATGGCTTTACATTTTAGCACTATTTCACCACCACTGTACTAGCAAAAAATGTTTAGAAAAATTAAAGTTTAGGATAATACTTATTATATTTAAGATAACACTAAATACATTAACGATTTAACTAAAAAAAAAACTAAAAGAAAGGAGTAAAAATGGAGTAGTGCTAAATTGTGGAGACATGTATCAGACTCTTTTTCTTATTTCTTTTCTTTTTGATAAACCTCTATTCTTAGATGGGCCTTTTTGAAATGTTATTATCTATCTATATATTATATATAGTATGCCCAACCAGGGTGTGCAAAGTGCAACGCTTTTCTATTATTTTTAGCATTTTATTCAACTTCTAGCAATTGTCATGGGACATAAAAATAAAAATACCAACCATCAATTCATTCAATAAGTCATAACTTTTTTTATTCTATGATGCCTCTTCTCCTTCTTTAGTAACGAGCATCTATAATAAATTGATGTTCCTTGATCTTTCTTAGCAATAAGGGTCTTTGTATGTACAAATGGTAGACCAGAAGGGTAGGAGACAACTCATATTTATTCTAACACCCTTTTAGGTTTCTCCTTCTCATCCTATGATAGCACCAAACTGTACGTTGTGATGCGTACGTAGAAAGTGTGATTTTGATCCACATATTGATTGTGCTTCTCACACAACATCCTTGAAATATAAAGGCCTTTGGAACCTACTTGTGCTGATTAATGCAATGTGGAACCAAAGTATGTGTCAGAGTAAGTGATGTTACACAATATACATGAAGTCAACTATTCTAACTTTATATGATTTTATTTTTTTAATGAAGATAAAATTCATATTGTTGCGCATACTATTTCTTCATTTTATTGCTTTAACTATTAAGAAAACAATCTACATGTATTTTTAATTTATTTTTTATCGTTGTAACTCGTATAGATATTGTGATGATATCATGCGTGTGGTTGTTTAACTTTGTATGCATTTGCATTAGTCTTATGTAAGGTTTTCTGTGATAATTAATGAAACAATTTCCCTTTGGTTAAAAAAAAAAAAAAACTTAGCTCTGTTTGACGAGAAGGTTTGATGCTTTTCTTTGTCTTGATTAAACTTCTATTATTTTATGAGTTTTTTTTTTTTTGAAAATGTTTTGGTTCTTTTTATTTGTTTCCTTGGATTCTCAAATATGTGTTGTATTTCCAATCTAACAAAACAAAATGTGTCCTTTTCCCCCTAAAAATAGTGATAGAGAAGATGGTCTATGATAACTCTTTATTATTATTTTTTGGTTAATTGACTTTTACCGGGACTGATCTTTTAACTTTCAACGACGCTAAATTTGGTTTCACATTTGTGTCTAATTCAATTTTTTGGTATTCTTAGACGATTGGTTTCTACTTTTTCTTATAGGTCGCTTTCCCGAAGTTGGAGGAATTGCGGATTGTTGACATGGATGGGTTAAAGTCGATATGGCATTCTGAACTTCACAAGTGTTCCTTTGCCAAAATAAAATCTATAATTGTAGAACATGCAAAGGAACTGCTGAATATTTTCCCACCCGAGACGCTGATGAGCAGGTTCCTTAATCTAGAAAGTCTAGAGTTGATTAATTGTGCGTCACTAAAAGAGGTGTTTAGCCTTCAACTTGAGGCATTGGTGAATATTCGAACACAAGGAACCGCAGCTAGTCGATTGAGGACTTTGAGGATAAGAAATTTGCCAAATTTGAAGCACATCTGGAATACTCTTCCCCAACAAAAAGAAGTCATTTCCTTTAATGATCTACAGGTAGTGGATGCTAATCAATGCCCAAATCTGAAAAGGGTTTTTCCAGCCTTCATTGCCAGGGGTCTTCTGCAGCTTGAACTGCTTGAGCTTCAAACTTGTGGGATTAAGGAAATTATTGAGACAATGAAGAAACGGAAGAAATTGCAAGGTTTCAATTTCCCAAATTGACAACTCTGAGGCTTTATGGTTTAAAACAACTCAAGAGACTCTACACGGGGATGCATACATCTGAATGGCCAATCTTAAAAATTTTAGATGTTTTTAGTTGTGGCAGGATAGAATTATTTGGGAGCTTTCAAGAAAATAGCCTGAGAAGCCAATTCGATAATTCCCTTCAACGACCATTTTTTTCAGCTGAGAAGGTGCGGACATTTACTCCAACTTCTTTCTGTTCGTCCATCATCAATGCATTTTCCATACAGTTGAACTGTTTTAGTCAAGAAATCATCATCTAAAAACTCCTTATTACCGATAGCTAATAACTGTGCCAATTTGGGGAAGTTTATGGTTCAGTTGAGGTTAAAACCCAGACCGACCTATGTTTTGCTTTGACCCTTTTAAAAATTAAAGTTGCTCAAAATTTTTGGTTAATTAAAAGTTTTGGTTTAGTTCGGTTTTTTTAAACATTTAATTTAACTGGTTGACAATTAATTTCCAAAAAATAGTAATAAAAATTCTAATTTTAATGTAACATATATATAATTTTGATATATTTATTAGGAAAAAACTATAATTATCATTGTATAAAATAAATAAGTCATTCAATAAGACATAATAATACTTTAGTGAGATTTACTTATTATACATATATTTCTCGGTAATAATTATAGTATTATCTAAATGAAAAATAAAATTATACATATAAGATAACATTTCAATTTAGTTAAGTGTGACTTTCTAAAATTAAAAAAAAAACTTTAATTGAATCAAAAATATATATTTACTTCAACTTAATAAGTTTCAATTTTCACAACTAACCAAATTTTTTTTGGGTTTTCAAGAAAAATGAGATTGCTCAGCACAACTTGCATTAATAGAATAATGAATTATTTTGAATTGCCAATCGTGGACTAGCATTCATTGAAAAAAAATGTTATAACATAGTCAAAGGCCTTTTTTATATAAAAAAAAAAAAAAATCTAAGTTGACAGAAGTGGCACCTGAAAGTGAGATTGCATTCAAGATTTAAGGAATTTGTCATTTTCTCTTCAAAATGTGAGCCTGAAAATGGAAAAAAAAAGGTAAAATTTATGTCTCATGGTAAGAAATTTAAAATATAATAAAAGATTAGGATAGGAAAACAATATTTAAATATTAATATGTCATAATCAGCTGTGTAGATGCTCAAAATTTTTTATGTGTTTGATTGATCTTATGAAAAATAATATTTATTGTTTAAGAGTCTATTTATGTTCTGTAATTATGATAATATAGTATGTAATAATTAGTAAGATGTTTTATTTTAGCCCCTATGGAGAAATATCAAAATCCAAAATCGTACCACTCTCAAGTCTATCTGCTTGATTGGGTTGTACAGGTCATTCCCAACTTAGAAAGTTTGACTTTGACCGGTAGGGACGCACAATTGATAAGGGATGCTCGATTTCAGCCCCTCCTATCGGATGAATTGAGGCATCTCCGTTTGGAAAACCTTGATGAGAAGTCAGCATCATTTCTCCCTGCTCTCCTCTCACGATTCCAAAATTTGGAATTCCTAGAAGTAATGCATAATGAGCTACAGGAGTTGTTCTGGTTTGAAGGACCTGTCACTGTCAGTGAGGAAGAGCATCAAGGGAGGACAGTTTCCACTATTCAAGTGATGAAGCTAGCAGGTCTTCGCAATCTGAAGACTATTTGGAAACAGGGTTGCCTACAGGAACAGATCTTGTTTAAAAATCTTGAGTCACTAGAAGTATGGTGGTGTGACAGTTTGATTAGTTTGGCGCCTTCTGTTGCATACTTTGGAAATCTGTCCCATCTGAATGTATGGAAATGTCAAGGTTTGTTGAATCTGGTGACTTCCTCAACAGCCCAATATCTGAGGCATCTCACAAAACTGAGCATAAGTGAATGCAATATGGTAGAGGAAATAGTGGCAAGAGAGGAAGACCATGACGGAGAAGGCCAGGTGATTAGCTGGGGCAATTTGAAAACTTTGAAACTTGGAAACTTGGAAATTCTCACTTGCTTCTCATCTGCCTATCACACCTTCAAATTTCCATCTTTGGAGGAAGTAATTGTGACGCAATGTCCCAAGATGAAGTCTTTCTCAGGAGGACTCTCAGTCACACCAAAGCTCAAGAGAGTAAAACTGGCCCAAGAAGATGCTAGAGGGAGTTGGGAGGGCGATCTCAACACCACCATACAACAGCTGTGTGCAGAATCGGTTGGTATCTGTCACTGAATCCTATTTGGGCTACTAAATAGTGCTTACTGGCATGTTTCTTTTTTCTTTCATCATATTTAATTTGACGAATGAGCCTTAATATTTTGTTTCTCCAGGTTGGATTTCATGGCATAGAGCATCTGAAACTCTCAGATTTTCCAGAGTTGAAAGAATCTTGGCATAAGGAACATTTTCCAGCCAATTTCCTCTCCGATTTGAGGTCTCTGGTGGTGGATGAATGTGTGCATTACTCCAATGCTATCCCATTCAATTTATTACGTTCCTTGGACAATTTGGCAGAGCTTGAAGTGAAAAATTGTGATTCAATAGAACAAGTATTTGATCTCACTCTGCACAATGCCCCGGATGGCCAAATCCGGACACTGACCAAGCTAAACAAATTGCAATTGAATGACCTACCAAGGCTGAAGCGAGTATGGAAGGAGGAGCCTAAAGGGGTGTTTCCCCTTAGCAACCTTAAAGTGCTCAAAATTCACAACTGTAGCACTTTGAGATACCTATTTACTCAAACGTGCTTGGGCCTTGCGCGGCTCCAGGAGCTCGAGGTAAAAAGATGTCCTATAATTCAGGAAATCATCACAAAAGGAGTAGCATCAGGAGTTGATAACGTCAAGCTTCCGCTATTGAACTCCGTTTCTCTCGAATGTTTGCCCAACTTGACAGGCTTCTACTCCGGAGGTGCAACTGTGGAATGTCCATCCTTGAAAAGCATTACTATCATTGAGTGTTCAAGTTCATTCACATGCACATTTTTGAATGAATGTCCACCATTCGATGCTAATGGAGCTACATGGGCAAAGGTCAGTTTTCTCCTATCTTATTATTATTATTTTTTTCGTTTCTGTCCTCTTTCTTGCTAGTATGACAAGCCTTACACTGTTTCGTGCAAAAATCAAATGATATCGGCCACATTGCATGGCTGATATTGAAAGATATGATAGTTATTTAGCAATAGTTATTTGTTATGTATAACTCTATTAGCAATAATTTTTAGTATTATTGGAATAATTAAAAAAATGTATATAATATAACGTGGACTATGAATGAGGTAATATCTTCATTAAAGACTCAATGACTCAGCTCGATAAAAAAAATAACTTAATCACGTTCATTTATATAAATGAGCAACATTCAAGTCTAATTTCAAAACTAGTTTAATAAACGAGTCAAACTAAAAAGAGGACAAGTTTGACTTGTTTAAATTTATAAACAACTCGTTTAAAAGCTCATTTATATAGTCAGGGGCAAATATACATGCTTTGTAGTGGTAATTGCCCCCATTGATATTAACATTTATTATATTAATCGTTAAGATTTTTATGGTATGCCCCCACTAGAAATTTTGTTTGCCCCCATAAATTTTTAAAATCTAATAACTTTTCCTCAAATTCTTTATTTCAAACCAAGCTAGGTAGTAATTGTGAATGTCAAAAAAAAAAAGTTAATTATCACAAAAAAGAAAATTTTATTTTGATGCAAGGTGTATCCATTTTGTATTAAACAAGTGAGATTTTTTTTTTGCAAAAATTATTATTAAATATGAAAATTTTGCCCCAAAAAAATCTCAAGCAATACTTAAAATTTGAAAACCATGTAAAATCTCAAAACGATAATTCTTTATGAATATTTATAATACAAATATTATAAATTTATAATTATTTTTGCTGTTTTGGGAAAATGTAAAATTCATGTTGTGATTCTATATACACACACAGATATATCTGCAAGTAATTATAAATTTTACCCCCACTGAGAACAATTTCTAGATCGGCCCCTTTATATAGTCAGTAAAAAATTTTCATTTATTGTGTTATTAGAGTGAAATTGTTAGGCGCGTTTTTTTAATTTATATGTTATATAAGTTTTATATATGTTTATATTAATATATTCAAATTAAATATTTATTTTTAATTGATTAATTTCCTTAAAATAGATGTTTTGTCATTTTAAACAATACCGATGCGATGCTTTTTTTAAGCTTCTTTGTTAAATAATAAACTAAAT
The DNA here is from genome assembly GCA_021464245.1 of Carallia brachiata. NCBI lineage: Eukaryota > Viridiplantae > Streptophyta > Magnoliopsida > Malpighiales > Rhizophoraceae > Carallia > Carallia brachiata. Next base: position 6,907,322 of record JADCRB010000028.1, on the reverse strand, counting down.
TTGAACATAGCAAAACTTGACTCGTTTGCAGCATTAAATATAACTCTTTAATTTTTTTGCTTGATATTGATATAAAAACTAAACAGCATAACAAAACAAAAAAAGGATATAAAAAAAATTAGTGCCAATTTTGATATGGATAATTCTTTTGCTAATAATTCTTAGTATTATGATAATAAGGTAAATATGTAGGGTTCAATTTTGTGACTATTGGAAGAGAAATAAGAATATGGAATTTTGATGTTATTTAATTTGCTAAAAAATAAGGCACAGTGTTTTAGAATGCATGGATTGTTAGTCACTTTTTTTTTTGGTTGCATGATATTGGTCTCTTTACACAAAAAGAATGCAATTCTCACATTTATAATTTGTAAATTGCAATAGATTTAACCTTGCGAAATTTGTTAATCGGTGAAACTAAAATTGTGGTTTCAGAATGTTTTCCCAAATTTGAAAGAGCTGAAGTTGTACTCAATCGAAGTGGATAAGATATGGCATGACCACTTTGCAAATCAGCCTTCCTTTTATAAGCTGACAAGTTTTACTGTGGAGGCGTGTCAGAATCTAAATTGTCTATTTATATCGTCGATGGTCAAAAGTCTTGCACAACTCCAAAAACTTGAGATATCTAACTGCGATTCAATGGAAAATGTAATAGCTACAGGAGGGAAAATCATAAGCAAGGCCCCGTTTCCTAATTTAGAATTCCTAAAGCTCAAAGGTCTTCCAATGCTCAACACATTCTGCATCACTGACTTAATAGAATTTCCCTATTTGAAAGAGCTGTGGATAGAGAATTGTGTTGCGTTGAAGGCATTCATCTCGAATCCTGTTGGTGTTAGCTCAGGATCCAACTTAGCCCTATTTGATGAGAAGGTCTGGTGTTTTTTCGTTTCCTGATTAAACTTCTATTATTTTATGGGATTTCTTTTATGAAAATGTTTTGGTTCGTTTAACTTGTTTCCTTGAATTCTCAAATATGTGTGTTTTAATTCCAATCTAACAAAACAAAATTTCTCCTTCTTCCCCTAAAAACAGTGATAGAGAAAAGGGTCCATAATAACTCTCTCTTTTTTTTTTGTTTAATTAACTTTTACCAGGACTGATTTTTAACTTTCAACGACTCTAAATTTGGTTTCGCATTTGTGTATAATTCAATTTTTTGGAATTCTCAAGACACTTGGTTTCTACTTTTTCTTATAGGTCGTTGTCCCGAAGTTGGAGGAATTGCGGATTGTTAACATGGATAGGTTAAAGTCGATATGGCATTCTGAACTTCACGAGTGTTCCTTTGCCAAAATAAAATCTATAATTGTAGAACATACAGAGGAGCTGCTGAATATTTTCCCATCCGAGACGCTGATGAGGAGGTTCCTTAATCTAGAGAGCCTAGAGTTGATTGACTGTGTGTCGCTAAAAGAGGTGTTTAGCCTTCAACTAGAGGCATTGGTGAATATTGGAACACAAGGACCCGCGGCTAGTCGATTGAGGACATTGAGGATAACAAATCTGCCAAATTTGAAGAACATATGGAATAAGCATCCCCAAGAAAGAGAACTCATCTGCTTTAACGATCTACAAGTATTGTATGTTTATCGATGCCCAAATCTAAAAAGAGTTTTTCCAGCCTTCATTGCTAGGGGTCTTCTGCAGCTTGAACGGCTTGAACTTCAACTTTGTGGGATCGAGGAAATTATTGAGACAGATGAAGAAACGGAAGCAATTGCCAGGTTTCAATTTCCCAAATTGACAACTCTGAGGCTTCGTGGTTTACAACAACTCAAAAGACTCTACACAGGGATGCATACTTCTGAATGGGCCAATCTTAGAAACTTTAGATGTTTTTGGAGTGGCACAATATTACTTCAGAAGGTGGAAGCTTTCAAGAAAACAACATGAGTAGCCAATTCGATGACTCCCTTCAACGACCATTTTTTTCAGCTGAGAAGGTACGGACATTTACGCCAACTTCTTTCTGTTCGTCTATCATCAACGTATTTTCCATACGGTTGAACTGTTTTAGTCTAGAAATCATCATATCTAAAAATCCCTTGGTACCAATAGCTAATAGCTGTGTCAATTTGGGGAAGTTCATGGTTCGGTTGAGGTTAAAATTGAACCGACCTTTATTTTGCTTCGACCATTTTAAAAATCAAATCTGTTCTATATTTTGGGTTAATTGAAAGTTTTGGTCTAGTTCGGTTTTATAAATTGTTAACTTTTTGAAAATTAATTTGCAAACAATAATAATAAAATTTCTAATTTTAATGTAACATATCTATAATTTTGATATACTTATTAGGAAAAAAAAACTATAATTATTATTGTATAAAATAAAGAAGGCATTATATAAGACATAATAATACTTTAGTGAGATTTACTTATTATTATACGTATATTTATCAGTAATAATTCTAGTATTATTTAAATGAAAATTGAAAGTATATATATAAGATAACATTACAATTTAGTTTAGTGTGATGTTCTAAAATTAATGAAAAACTTTAATTGAACCAAAAAAAAAAAAAAAATTTTCTTCAGTTTGGTTAGGTTCCATTTTTATGGTTAACCAAATTTTTTGGGTTTTTAGAAAAATGAGATTGCCCAGCACAACTTGCGTTAATAGAATAAGGAATTATTTTCAATTGCCAATCGTGGATTAGCATTCATTGTAATCATAACATGAATTTTTTTTTCTTAAGAGATTATAATATTGTCAAAGGCTTTTTTCAAAAAAAAAAAAACACATCCAAGTTGATGAAAATGACACCTAAAAAAGAAGGTTGTATTGAAAGATTTGAGAAATCTGTCATGTTCTCTTCAAAAAATAGTTTGAAAATAGAAAAGGAAAAGGTAAAATTTATGCCTCATGGTAAGAAATTTAAAATATAATAAAAGATTACGATAAGAAAACAACATCTAAATGTCAATACATCATTAATCAATTAGGTAGATGCTCAAAATTTTATATATATTTGATTGATCTCAGAAAAGAATAATATTTGTTGTTTAGGAGTCTATTCATGTTCTGTAATTATGATAAGATTGTATGTAATAATTAGCAAGATGTTTTATTTTAGCCCCTTGGAAAAAAATATCAAAATTCAATATCGTGCTACTCTCAAGTCCGTCTGCTTGATTGGGCTGCAGGTCATTCCCAACTTAGAGATGTTGACTTTGAGCGGTTGGGACGCACAATTGATAAGGGATGCCCGATTTCAAGCCCTCCTATTGGATGAATTGAGGCATCTCCGTTTGGAAAACCTTGATGAGAAGTCAGCATCATTTCTCCCTGCTCTCCTCCCACGATTCCAAAATTTGGAATTGCTAGAAGTAATGCATAATGTGCTTCAGGAGTTGTTTTGGTGCGAAGGACCTGCCACTGTCAGTGAGGAAGAGCATCAAGGGAGGACAGTTTCCACGATTCGAGAGATGAAGCTAGCAGGTCTTCGCAATCTGAAGACTATTTGGAAACAGGGTTGCCTACAGGAACACATCTTGTTTAAAAATCTTGAGTCACTAGAAGTATGGTGGTGTGGCAGTTTGATTAGTTTGGCGCCTTCTGTTGCATCTTTTGGAAATGTGTCCAATCTAGATGTACGGAAATGTGATGCTTTATTAAATCTGGTCACTTCCTCAACAGCTCAATATCTGAGGCGTCTTACAACATTGACCATAAGTGAATGCGATATGGTGGAGGAAATAGTGGCAAGAGAGGAGGAAGACCAGATGATGATTACCTGGGCCAATTTGGAAACTTTGAAACTCGATTGTTTGGCAAGTCTCGCTTGCTTCTCCTCTGCATATCACACCTTCCAATTTCCATCATTGAAGGATGTAATTGTGACCCAATGTCCAAAGATGAAGACTTTCTCAAGATTAGCCCCAATCACACCAATGCTCAAGTTAGTAAAATTGACAGAAGAAGAAGGCGATGACAAAGGGTGTTGGGAGGGCGATCTCAACACCACTATAGGACAGTTGCACTGCGGAACTGGTTAGTCTCAAGATTATTGAAACCTATTTTTTGCTGCTAAATAGTGTTTGGTGTAATTTTTCTTTTCCTTTTGGAGCTGGCAGTTTGTCAATTAAGCAGAAATTGATGTTGAGGAGCATGGTAATTCCGCGAGAGTCATCACCCATTGTTATCGTACGGAATTGATGAATCACTGTTACCGCTTTGCCAGTAATTGAATCTATAAAACCATAAGTTCCCTTTTCCTCTCTTGGATAGTTAGATTCTCCACCCCTGTACTCTCTTTTCCTCTTTTTACTTTTATTTTTTCTGTTTTGCATCCCCCTAACTGCAACTGATAATATTTCGTCGATCAGTGGCTCCGAATCTATCGTTCCTAAATTTTTTACTCCCGAAATTCATTGATGAGGATGGCTAGATTATGGAGTTCTTAGATGAGATGCACTTTGTTAGAGTAAACTGAAGTCCTGAAAAGGAGGGGAAAAAAAAAAGATAATAAGCTAGAACGATATACAAAATAGTTATAGAGTAATTATAAGCAATAAAAAAAAATTTTCAGCAAAATAAATTTTAAAATCATACTAAATATATTTAAAATAACACTACATACGTTTAAGATTTAACTGAAAAATTTTTTAATTATTTATTAAAAACTAAATTCATTCTTATGATTAATTTATAGATATTTTCTATGTCTTCATAATGAGACTCGAAAAAAAAAATATATGGTGTCTTGATCAACTGCAGAATCAGAGTAGTCATGACACAATCCACTGGTTAACTTACATAGATATTGATTGCTGCTTGAGATTAGAATTGAAAATTTAAACAACCAGAAAACAATGAAACTGTGGTGTGCAGTAACAGAGTAAAATATCAACAATTGAAGCAAATGGGAGAAGATGAGATTGATTTCAGACGGCCTGACTGCATCACCTAGGACTTTATTGTTTACCGCCTCACAGGCATTTTGTTTGATAAACCAATTCAATTTCCCCACTCTGGAAGAGGCAATTTTGTGTCGATGCTCAATATGAAAATTCTCTTCAAAGTTCATGGCGTGGAGATGGACAGAAAGGTTATTTAACTTCAAATATGCTGGACTTCACTTTTTTTTTTTTTTTTTGCCATTTATCTTTGGACTAAGAAGATATGGTTGATGACTTTGAAATTAGAAAGACTATGAAACAGGGAACTTTTATGTGTCTTAAATCCAAAAGAGAAAAGGTACTGCAATTGAAAAATTATGTTCCCAAAAGTATAGCAGCCATGCCTTAATATTAGAAAATAAAAGTTACAAACACCATTCCTGGTCACCCCAATGCTAACTTCAAGTATAGAGGAAACTTAATTTAGTCAAGATAAACTTTGATATCAATCCCATTATCAATGAGTGACTGGACTACAGCTCTGATCTTCCCTTCAAAATTGTCCCTCTCCCTTGGGGTATACGAAGCAGTGTAGACATCAGCTTCTCTTGCCCTCTCTACTAATATGCAGCCAATGGCCAAATAAGCAGGTATGTCCGATCGGGATTTCAATACAGCTTTTAAGTCTTTAGAGTTAGTACCGGCAACTGCAACCTGTTTACTGGTCACCCTATGAGTGAGGGATGCAGAAACAAAGCGCTTCAAGATGAAAACATCAAGTGTAAATGGCTCCATATACACAATTGTCCTTTGTTTAAATGATGTGTGTTTTTTGGGGTTCTTCGACTGTTTCTCCTTCTTAAAAGTGTAAGGCACTAAGGCCTGCTATTGTCATCGTCCAGAAAATTTTCCATACCTAAAAAGCTTCTTGGTGCACAATTAGCCTGTTATAAAGTCACATTAGGATGAAAGGTTCCAGCATATGATGAATCTCTTCCTATTGGAGCCATAGAAATTGGCCTTTTCAAGAGTTGTTACAGCAGATTTGCAAAATTTTCAACGCAGAAAAGAACAACAGTCGGTCTATTACAAGCAAGGTAGAAAATAGAAAGCTGTGCAATTATCTCCGAAAAGCTATGAAAAGAACCAAACATGCTGAATGTTGATCGTCCCCACACAAACAAAGAAAAAGTGGAAGAAACAGAAAAATGCACAACCCTAACCTAGATAAACCTAACATCAAAATATCTTTCACAGCGTAAACCTGCTTAGAACACACATCCCTTCCACCAAACTCATAGGCTAAAAGCAATGCATGGAGAGATTATTCATATTATGCCTCTGCTATTATTTTTAAATATTAAGGCACGGCAAGCTAACAAGTAGAAGCAGCCCCAAAACCAATTTTCTTCTTGGGGGCAAGCTCACTCTTTGGTTCCTTCACCCACTAATTCAAAGATAAAATTCAAGGACTATTAATCAAAGGTCTTCAAAGTAGAAATCAAACTCGAAATGGATCACTGAATCGGGAAAATAGCCCCAAGCCTGCCAACACCCCAAATCAATCCCAACTGATTGACAACACAACATCGCTTGTTCAGATTACAGAACATGCATGCATTCCGTGATGAGGAGAAAACAAAAGGGAAAAATAGAACCTTTTGCTTTGCATTGACACAACCAACCAATCAACCGAATTATTGGCATACACATGGGCTGATGTAGTGAAGACAAAAGAAAAATGAAGCAAACTGACAGCCATCAAATACAGTTACAGGGAACGCACCAGTCCACTGTGGATGCCGGTGAAGGGCACAAGCAAGAAAGGCCTAAGCTTGTTTCCTCCATTTAGAGGAACCCCATTGTTGGAAACCTTGCAAAGCACTAGTTTCAACATGATTCACACACAGAAACACGCACCTGCTCGTATTATACCCAAAAGAAAGGGGACAAAAAGGGACAAAGAAAACGTTAAATTAAAACAATTTCAAGGGCATTAAAAAAACTGTTAATTTAGGAATTTTTAAAAACCAAAACGGAGATAATTAAAGAGGAAAATTTGAAAAATATAAATATAAAGCAAAAAAAAAAAGAGTAGAAGAGCTTGACTGGAGCATTTTATCGAACAAGAAACGTTCATTGAACCGCAAAACATTAACGCTCAAATCAAAGATTAACCGACCTTCTTCGCAGTAAGTAAACGTTGTTGGAAGCCTTTATTTATTTCATGAAGAAGAGAAGCACATCATGATCGAACCCCATGATTATTTGTGAAGTTGATGATGATGATGCCGACGACGAGACGACGATGGGGGAGAGAGAGGCTGGGCAGTGGACTCGTGACAGGAAAACAAAAAATTAAAGTTACAAAAATTAGGTGGAGTTCCGAGAATCGCACAAATGTTTATGTAACAATGAAGCGATTGCTAATTTTATTCATTATTTTAATGAATATAATTTATAAATAAATACAAAATTTAATCATTATTATACCAACTCACCTACCTGTAAAGTCACTTTAAAAGAGGAACACCCGAATACTTTAATACAGAAATAAGTGTTAGAGTAAGATATAAATCAGCATTTTTTATTGAGTATTTTTTTTGAAAATAATATTACCCGCATCACCGTGTCATAAATTAAGTCGAAGCGGGTTTAAATAATAATAAGTTCTTAATTTAAATAACAATAAATTCTCAACGTTTATTAATTCAGTGCGACTATTTGAAAACCCAAACTGAAATGGTATTTTCTCTTTGTTTTTGTTTTTAAATGAGTTAATAGGTCAAATATTAATTTCCATAAACAATTTTGAAAATTTTATTTGAATATAAAAAAAATTTACATATTTTTTTTAAAAATAAATCTATCATAATGTAAACTAATTAAGTGCATATTTAAAACTTATTAATACTCTAATGAGATTTATTAAAAAAAATAGTTTACATATTAACTAATTACAAAATTTAGTTTAGATAACTAATTTTTCGGTTTTTTAACACCTAATGTGTTAATGCACAAGAATAATAGAGTGTTTGGTGACAAACTTATTAAAATCGTGACTTGAATCTCAGAATTATCCAATAATATGACTCAAAGCCCTTCAAATGATTCAAATCACACAAAAAAATTATGTTTGGTGGGTTCAGTTTAGGTTGGTTAAGCATAGAATAGCAAAATCAGATTAAATGGCATAGGATCATAAATTGACAAACTTCATTTTTTCTTCTTTTCTTAAGAATAGTTTTAAACAATTAATTAATTAGAAATATCTCATTTAGGATCATTTAGTCTCACTAAAATAATAAAATCATTAGCAATTTTATTTAGGTCTATCATACTTGATGGTCATTAAATAAAATAATAATATTATTTTAAAACAAAATTTTAATTCCAAAAGGTTGAGAATGGTACATACAATTATAAATGAATGAATAAAAATAAATATTACGAAATTTTTTTTACAAAATTTCACGAAAAGTTCTTAAATTTTAAAGTAACATTAAGTCCATTTAAAATTTAATTTTAAAATACCAGCAAAATTATTAAAATCTCCTTGCAACATTAGCAAAAATAAAAAATAAATCATGAAAAATCGTGAAAAAACTTCATGTTATATATCACTACTATAGAATTTCATTCAACCACATGTAATCAAACACAATAGTCAAAGTTTAATTAATTTTGATTGAATTTTTTCGACTCTTTATCCTACTCTTTTTGATTATTTTGATCAATCAAATTATGAAAATATCAGTTTTACTTTTTTTTTAAAGCCTATAATATAGGCAAATTTTTCTTTGTTTCTTTTTTTTTAAGTCAAATTTACCATAATATTGGTAAGGAAGCGCAAATGATGCTGGACATCTAATTTTCACGAGGATATGCAATTTTTTGTCCTAAATTTTTAATTTTTTTTACATATGAGTCCTAAACGTTTTTGACATTTCATTTGAGTTATAAATCGTTCGATTTCATACCAAATCAGTCCTTTCGTTTACGAAAAGTGGTCAATCCGTTAATAAATGAGTTTAATTTAATAGAAATTATTAAAAAAAGTCAAATAAATGAATTGAATATTTTTTCTATCAACAAATATGAACATTTAATATTTTTTTAATTAGCAAATACACAAATTAAGTACGCAATGTGTATATTTTTTATGAAAAAAATATTTAATTATTGTATTTAACTTTTTTTCAAATATTTTTGTAAGGTCAAAATTATTTTTTAACAAATTAACTACTTTCCCTCAATAAATAGACTGATTTGATAAAAAATCAAAAAATTTATAAATTAAATGAAATCTCAAAAACATTTAAATTTTATAAATTAAAAAAATATAAAAATATAAAAATAAAAAATTCATATCCCAATTTCCATCGCATCTATTCCACAAAGTGAGGTTTGCCTTGATAAGAAGTCGGCTCATCTCTATTCGTTCTCCTCGGAAGACTACACAATTTGGAAACACTCGAAGTAATAAATAATTTGCTCCAGGAGTTGTTCACGTGTGAAGAAGCTGCCAGGCCAGAGAGGAGAATGAAGAAATGAGAACAGTTACCGGGATTCGACACCTGAGGCTAGTATCTCTTTTCAATCTGAAGGGTATTTTGCCAATTGGAACAGATTACCGAAGATCTTGAGACTCTACAAGTACGTTGGTGTCCTAGCTTGATTAGTTTGGCGCCTTCCATTGGATCATTTGAAAATCTGTCCCATCTGCATGTATATGGAAATGTGAAGGTTTGTTGAATCTGGTAACTTCTTCAACAACCCAATGTCTGGGCCATCTCACCAAGTTGAGCATAAGCGAAATGCAATACTGTGAAGGAAATAGTGGCAAGAGAGGAAGATGACCAGGAAGACAATATTTACCTGGGACAATTTGCAACGTTTGAAACACCACTATAGGACAGTTGCTCCGTGGAACTGGTTAGTCTCAAAATAGTGAATCCTATATTTGGCTACTAAATAGTGTTTGATGTCATTTTCTTGTTTTAAGGTTGCAGTCTGTCGATTAGGTTGGAATGGATTTTTGAGGAGAATTGTATTTCTGCGCGAGTCTTTATTACCCCTGTAAGTAGTTTTTTTTTTTTTATAACATTACCCCCTGAGTCTGTAACGGAACAAAATTGATGAAACAGAGTTAGTGATTGAATCTATAAAACGATGACGGTCCGTTTATTTTGCAAGGAAAAACAACATTCTGTGGAATATATTTTTTGAAAATTATCCTTTTCAGAAAAAGCATTTTCTTTGTGTTTGTTTTTGATATAAAAACAAATAATTTTATTTTTTTCTGTGTTTGTTGCATGAAAATGAAAATTATAAATTTAAAAAAAGTAAATACAAAAAAAAAAAAAAAAGACATTTAAATCTATATACTCCTGAGCTGCCGTAATGGCCACCTGGAGAACACGGCGTCAACGAATCCAAGGAACTGCTGAGCTCAGAATGTTTATTACTTGTATCAAATGGCGTCGCCCAGCACAAAGGCCACCCGTCCAGGGGGTTGAAACCGGTCAACAACAAGGCTGACTTCCACAACGTCTCCGTTGCAATTCCACCAAGCGCGCCAGACGGCGACGAAGGACAGTGCAGTGGGGAGCGGCGGCGCAAGGTAGAGCGATGGATTTTGAAGACTTCTCCTGCGTGATACTCGCTTGATTCCGGCGCGTGGTTCGGGGGATGGATAGATCGGGAAACGACAGTCCGGAAAAGATGGATCTGAGTGCAACAGCAGCTGTGGCTGGCGACGGCGACAGAGGCGACGAATTTCCGGCGAGCTGCAGCAGAACAAAATGCACGGACTGTCAAATATTAAATTAGATTATGATGGAGCGCCAATTAGGAAAATAACATCCCAATTAAAAAAATAGGATGTTATTTTCTTTCAAAAATAATTAGATTCTTCACTGAAAAAAACGGGGTAACCAATTTTTTAGATTTAAACTTTTGTAATTTTTTCTATTTGAGATCTAAACCTTTTAAGTTTTTTATTTAGAGTCTAAACCTTTATTTTTTTTTCTATTCAAGTCCTTTTGTATGATTTACCGTTAATTTTTCTGTTAGATCTAACAGAAATAGGATTAAAGTTAACGGAAAAGTTAACGGTTTTACTGTAAAAGAACTTGAATAGAACAAAAAATAAAGATTTAGACCTTAAATAGAAAACTTAAAAGGTTTAGGTTTCAAATAGAAAAAATCACAAAAGTTTAGATCTAAAAAGTTAGTTATCCCCCGAAAAAAACTGAATGTCATTTTCTTTTGACTAATTTTTTTTATCATCCCAAACGTCGGAAAGTTCATAAAATATTTTTTAAAATAATATTTTCTGCAAAACAAATAGACCATAAATTTCTTTTTTTCTTTTTCCCTCTCTTGAATTGTTAGATTCTCCATCCCGTACTTTCTTTTTCTTTTTTCTTTTTTTTTTTCTGCAATCAACAAAAAAAATTTGAAAATCAATGGAAAAATAGAAGAAATTGAGAAAATTGAGCTTGTCCACTCGGAACTAAAAATTAGTAAATCCTTTTCTGTTTTGTTTTCCCCTAACTGATAATATTTCGTGGACCAGTAGCCCAAATCTGTCGTTCCTAACTTTCTTGCCCCCACAATTCATTGATGAGGATGGTTAGAGTATTGGGGATATTAGATGAGATATTCTTTGACCCAGAAAGATTGGTTCATGGTAATGCATGTCCCATTCTACAGTCTTAAATTCTATACAACAGATGAACCTAGAGAAGATTTGCCATGCGTCACTTACGGTAGAGGCCTTCATGAAGCTACGAATGTTAACAGTAAGACATTTCAAGTCCATGATTACAAGGCTTTCCCAGCTTTGTGAATTAGAAGTTGTTTCTCTAGCTGGAGATATAAGTGTTTGTCTTGTGGGGGAGAGAGGATGCTAAGATGGCCATGCGGGCTGGAAGCCCCTACCCAAGCTAGGCAAGACGCTACACGATGGACAGGCCCAGCTGGTCGATTGAAGCAAAGTCAGTCGAAGAGAGCACCAAATCTTTACTCAGCGCTCAGACATAGAGTTGGCCAAAAGCAGGGGAGAGTGGTTGACCACCCGAGGGAAGAGCAATCCAACTCGAACCGGCCTCAAGTCCTACAGTGGACCATTTTGGTAATCGGCATTGAGGTCATAGTTGAGTAAGAGACATCGCTAGGAGGCTTCAAGTCACAGACATGTGAGTTTTGTAGTACGTCCAGATCAAAAGTCGAAGGAATTGGGGACCTCTCCAGTCCCCAGTTGTTCATTTTCTTGCAGGTACAAACCTCAGCTTTGGGCCCAACTAACTGTTGGTGAGCTCCTAATGAATTATGAATGGTACATTTTTTTTTTATAAGTTGGGTATAATAGAGTTGTAAATAAGAATGACTTATAATATATTGTTGTAATTCAACTGATTATTAAGTATTACGTTAAAGTGAGAGGTTGGAGATTTAAACTTCATTTTCTATTAATTCATCTTTTGTGTGTGAATATATAATATATATGAGTTATAACTATTTTAAAGACAAGAAAAAAAAAAAAACAAACCTTATGGAATAATTGAGGTTTTTTTAAATTTTATTATTCTCAACATTAGGATTCAAATTGCACTCGAAAACATATACCTAACACAATGGTACGTTATGACAGAAACTAATAATAATAATAATAATAATAATAACTCAATGGTACGTAAATATATTTAGATGACTAGAGTTGATGGCTGTCCTATCTTAATTAGCTATATGATACTATATTGAAAGTGAATTCTCAAGAGAACAAAATTGTTATGGTGCCGAAGATAACTTGGACACAAAAGTTTCTTTTGCAGCCCATTTGAGCTTCCATTCCTCCGCCTATTGGACAAAATTTGGTTTTGTTTCTCCCCCTTTCTCTCCCCTTCCCTTCGTTATTTTCCATTTGTTTCTTTTTCTTAGTTCATATGGTCATTATAAGAGAAAAAGACCTTAGGACAGTGAAAGCGAAGGTCCAAGTCTTTTTTTTTAAAAATTAAATGAAGCTTAGTCATTTTGTCCTTTTTTCTTTTATGTTGATTTCATTTCTTAGTTGTTTCTCATTGGTCTCATTCTTTCTTTCCACTTGTCTTTTTTAACCGATTAGTTGCATAAGCAATTGTCTTTTTCCAGATCCTTTTTTTATGGGATTTTTAGATTTAAAGAATAAAGTCTTTTTACGAGTCTTTTTTAAAAATTTTTTATGTAAACAAACGATAAACTCCTCCAAAGTCCTTTTTTATTATTATTAGTTTTTTAAAAATGTTGAGATTAAATCTTTGCTTTGAGTATTTCCATGGCCGCCTTCGTTGAACAGAAATATATGGGCTTGAATTATTTATCGCTGTCAACAATTTAGCTACGATATTCTAACCTATCCGTCTCGGACACAGTTAAGGAAATTGGTAAGACCATTCGGGTACATATATTCAACGTGGTTTGCTTTGGTTGTTAGGAGATTCCTTTTTCAGTGGTTTGAGTGGCAAAGCTCAACGTACTGGATTTGAATAGATTGTAAGGAAGAGGAGGAGCGTGATTGACAATAAAACAGTGGTATACAGCACGAAGAATTTTATCACCATTTTTCATGAATTAATTTTTTTTATTGATGTAGTAAGAAATTTTTTATAATTTAATTTTTATTTTAAATTTCAAGTAGATTTAGTGTTATATTAAAATTTAAAAATTTTCGTAAAACTTCGTGAAAAATTTTCATAATGTTTATATCTATTTTTGATAATAAAAGTGAACTCATCTCTTCACTTATACGTTTTTACGAATCCGTTTCTTTTTACGAATCCGTTTCTCCCATCCCAGTTCTAAAATTTTCAAGTCTCCTTAAAATACTTTTCTTCAAAATTAATAATTTAAAGTTCTTCAACACGCACGCGCATACACACATACACACATATTTGATACAGAGGATAGAAAAGAGAAAATAGAGATAACAAATGAATAAATTTCAAACAGGAATTCATAAATATACAATAATGAATATAAATTTTTGTTTTTGCATGTCTTTTTGTGTTATTTGCCCAACAATAATGGTTGTGATTCATTAAGATGAGAATGTATTCAAGTTGTATCCATTATCCATATTAAGGATGAGAGATAAGGGCTTAAATCAGTTTTCCTAGTTATCAATCTATTTATAGTACTTGTTAAGTTTATTATCTTTTTAAATAAGTAAATTTATTCATAATTTAATACTACACAACTTATTTAAAATTTATTCATAATCTAATACCACATAACTTATTTTTTTATTTCAAATAAACTCTACTAATTATGTGGTGTAAGATTATGAGTAAATCATACTTAATAAAAAATATAAGTTAAATTATAAATCCTCTCCATTTTATTTATTCCTTAAAATGTTGGTTTTTTTTTCTCTTTCTAGTTTCCTTCATTTTCCCGTCAATCAAGCATCCCAGTCAACAGGAGTGGCCAATAAGTGACAATCGAATCTAATCTGGCAACTTCTATTTAGCAATTTTCTCTGAAAAAAAAAAACACACGTCCAGATTCCCGGAAACATGTATTCCTCTCTGCCTGTTGTTTCTACTGCTATGTCCGGAGTGATATTCAAACAACAGCGGGTTGGAATTTTAACGATTGCTGCTGCTGTTCTCCTTGTAACGGCGTAAATTTCGAACCTAAAACAATTAGACTCAAAAATACAGAAACAAATTACAATAAAAAATATTGTAAAAATAAAAGAAAATTTACGTGGGGTCGATCTTCGTAGATCCTCCGATTAGTGTTCATTTTTTTGACTCCGTCAAGGGCTGCACGAGCTTGATCTTGACAGAAATAAATTCCACAACTTTTTCTTGAACTGGGTAGACTGAACTGGATCTGATTTGGACGTTTTGACTACGGTTAAGAACCGCAGAGACCTGATATGAGCCGATCTGACTTAATTTCACCGAGGGTCGAATGGACTTGTTCTCGGATGAGTTTGCCGGATTTGCTGAGGGCCGTATGAGGCTTAATCCCAGCCGGATTTGTAGTAATTTGTTATTTTTAGATCTATATTCTCATAACATTCAGATCTAGAGCGATCCGAGAAATAAACCTAAAATAATTTTTAGAATGGAAACAGCAAATTTTTTTGGGGTTTACCCCTGAAATATTTCTCAAAAATGAATTAGGAGAGAATACTGCAGAGTAAAACACGTAGGAAAAATAGAAATTTTCTTGAGAGATTTTCAAAATTTTCTTTTTCTCTCAAATTCTCTGAATTTTTCTGTTTTCAGATTTGCTGAATGTTCCTTTGAACTGAGGCTGGAGGGCCTTTTTATAGGCCCTCCAGAGAGGACCTTAGCCACCAATCTTGAAATTCAAGATTATGTGGCTGCCAATCTTTTTTTTTTTTTTTGTTTTTTTTTTTTTTTTTTAATTTGAAAAGGATGTTTACAAATGCCCCCACTTCAAGGGTCGGTAAGAAAAAAAATTTACAGAGATGATTCGAACCGAGTCTTGAAGTCCAGTTTGAAATTTGGAAACGTCTTGACGAACATTGAATCTTGGAGTCTTCTATCTTTGACTATGCCTGCTGTTGTTGGATCGCAATAGGAATCCGATACGATCTTGAGAAAGTTAGCACCCAGCCAATATAGAAATTGAAGCCTTGGCTCCAGGTGCATTCGAGCTTCCAGCCCGCAAAGGATTTTTTATATCTCTTAAAGTTCCAGAGCTCTGGTGAGGTGATCCGGTAGGCAAAGAACTTGAACCTCCCCAGAGGAAGGCCCAGAACAATACAGAACTTTAAGACCTGTGCACAGAGAGACGGGTGTATGGTTGATGATTCCTGAATCTGCTTTGACGTAAGGAGAGTAGTTGGAACTTCCCTGCACGTCGCTGCATTTGTAGATCCAGGAGGACGATCAAACTTCTCGGCTCGCTGCTAGATGTGAACTAAGGAGAGTAGTTGGAGCTCCATGACACCGATGGCGTTAGGGATCCCTCGAGGAAGACTACTCCTTCTTTTCTTAGCTCGTGCGCCTCCAACTTCTTGATCAAAGAACTTCCTGGGACAAGTACAGAGACTAGCCATTTTCTTTTGAGAAAGAAGAGCTGAGGGGTGAGTATGATGGCTCGGACATGCAGGATATATATACATAAAATAAAATGATTTTTTTTTTTTTTTTTTTTTTTTTTTTAAAGTCAAAAAGAAGGTACGCAGAATCGAGTAGGGCCATCCACGTCCCTTTCCTGCATAAGAGATAAAAGAGGCAGCGGCTGACGCGTGTCACGAAAGTCGTTACCGTGTGTGGCAGAAGTCGCCATGTCCCTTTCCTGCATAAGAGACAAAAGAGGCAGCGGCTGACGCGTGTCACGAAAGTCGTTACCGTGTGTTGCAGAAGTCGTTGCCGTGTGCTGCGGAAGTCGTTGCCGCGTACTGCAGAAGTCGTTGCCGAAGTCGTTGCACCTTATCTTGTCGGCCGTCCTAGAGGGGCCCGAGGTGCAACTCCAAGTCAAGCTCGACCTCGTCTGGTGGGCCGATGATGTTGACGTCAACGTCGACGTCGCTTTCCGGCTGGTTGATGCTACCGGAATATTCTGGAAAGAGAGACAAAGTTTCGCCGGAATGACTCCTTTCTGCTAGAAAAAGTCCTCCTAGACTTAAGTACCTAGGAGGGATGAACCCTTGGCTGACTCCGTAAGACCACCAGGACCGGCATGCCTGCTCCCATGGGCTACGGCTTTGATGAACATACCGTGGAGAGACCATTTCAGTGGAAGAACTCGGACCTGCTTCATTTGAGGGCGAGGCTGTACCGGTGGGATCTACCATTGGAACGGCAGACTGTTCTTTGGAAAAATCAGCTCTCAGTGCTGGTTTCTTCCTGCTTCTCCGATTCTGGAACCAATAAAACACATTTTTGCCTTCGATTGCCCCGAGCGGGCGCAATCGTGAGACAAGTTGGTAAATTTGAGATGCATTAGGAGTAATACCTCCATTGTTGTGGAAGACTTCTTCCAAAATTTGCAGTTGCGCCACGGTTGGTTGCCACCTTGTGCGGGGTGACTTTTCTTCTCCCTTGTCTTGAGGTTCTGCAACTGGTTCCATCTTTCTTGTGGCAGAGGAGCAAAGGTCTGGTGTGTGGTGAAGATCGGTTGAGACTGATGCTGAGTTTCAGACTCAAACCCTCCGTCGCTTTTATATTTTTGGGCCGTTCACAGTTTATACTCATGCGGGCCAGGAGTTGGATTGGATTTTGAACTTGGGTTCTGGACTGTGTCTGGAACTTGGAATTTTTGGGTTTTGGGTTTTGGATTGGATTTGGGTCGAGTGTTTGGGTTTTAGACTTGGATTTTTGGATTTGGGTCGAGTGTTTGGGTTTTGGACTTGGATTTTTTTGGATTTGGGTTAAGTGTTTGGGTTTTGAGTCTGGACTTTTGGATTTGGGTCGAGTGTTTGGGTTTTGGACTTGGACTTTTGGATTTGGGTTGGTTTGGGTTTGGACTTGATTTGGGTTGAGTGTTTGGGTTTGGATTTTCGCTTGGACTTTCAGATCGGGACTTCCGAACTTTTTTTTTTTTTTTTTTGATTTTTTTTTTTTTTTTTTGATTTTTTTTTTTTTTTTTTTTTTTTTTTGATTTTTTTTTTTTAAACATATTTACACATAATACTGTTTCAGAAATTTACCATTGATTGGGCCGATTCGGACGCCTTCTTGGTCTGACAGCATGTAAGCGTTGTGAGTGTAGGCCTCCTGCACTAAGTATGGCCCGTCCCATTTGGAAGTAAGCTTGTCACCAGGCCGATGCTTCATGTTGATGGGCCGTCGCACTGCAAGAACAAGGTCTCCAACTTGAAAAGATCGAGGGCGGACCCTGCGGTTGAACGTGTTGGTGAGCCGGGCTTGGTAGCACTCAAGTTGCTGTTGTGCTTCGAGCCTCCTTTCATCGAGAGCTTCTAACTCATCCAGACGTAGGCGAGCATTCTCCTCCTGTGTGAGTCCTTCCAGAACAGCCATGCGCAGGATGGAATCTGTGTTTCCAACGGCAGTATTGCTTCGACACCGTAGACAAGTGAGTATGGCGTCGCCTGTGTTGGAGTCCGGTAAGTTGTACGATACGCCCATAATGCCTCCGGAATTCTGTCATGCCAATCTCTTTTGGATTTAGAGACTACCTTCCGCAACAGGTTGCATAAGGTCTTGTTGAATGCTTCGGCCAAGCCATTTGCTGGGGCATTGTACATGGATGACTTGTACTGCTTGAACTTGAACTTCTCGCAGAGCTTGTCGATTAAGCTGTTGTAGAACTGCTTACCATTATCAGTGATGATGAATCGAGGGACTCCATAGCGATAGATCAGCTGAGTCCGGATGAAATTGGCAACATGCTCCTTCTTTACCTCTCTAAGTGGAATGGCTTCAGCCCATTTTGAGAAGTAGTGTTGCTGCGAGGATGTACAGGTGACCAGGGATGACTTTGGCAAGGGCCCCACTAAGTCGAGACCCCAAGCTTCAAAGGGCCAGGATGAGACAGTTGGATGCAGTGGCTCCGGTGGTTGATGTATGTAATTCGCATGAAATTGACAAGCTTGACAGTTTTAGCAAACTCAATTGAATCACGTACCATGGTTGGCCAGTAGTATCCCATCCTTCTGAGTTGGAAGTGCAACTTAGGCCCGATTGATGTCCGCCACAAACACCAGAATGTGCTTCAGTGAGAGCTGTTTTGCCTCTTCATTGCTAGGCAGCGAAGAAAACTCCATCAAAAGACCTTCGATACAGAGCATCCTTGAGATATATGAAGCGGGGAGCTCGTCGTTGAATTTCTGTCTTATGACGACGATCTTCGGGCAGCTTCCCGTGCTGTAGTAGTCAATGATTGGTTGGCGCCAATCTCGTCCTCCGCGAGACGTACAGATACAGCGTTGGCTGCTGTAGTTTCTTCATCATCCTTCTGTGGCACTATCCATTTCTGGCATACGGCAACAACTGTAGCCTGGATTTCTGACTTTGCAAGAGAGTGGCCAGGTTAGCCAACGCGTCTGCCTGAGTGTTTTCTCGTCGAGGCACATGCTCCAAGGTGATGCTTTCAAATTCATCCATTAGCTGTCGAGCACGTTGATGGTAAGGCGCAAGGTCCTCTTTCTTCATCATACAATCCTGTAAGTTGGTTGATGACGAGCTGGGAATCTCCATGGACTTCTATAGTTGGAATCTTCATATCGACAGCCATTTGAAGACCAATGATCAAAGCCTGGTATTCAGCAACATTATTTGAACATAACTCACCGAGAATGATAGCATATGGTAGTATTTGTCGTTGAGGAGTGACAAACACTATGCCGGCACCAGCACCATCACGCCTTGCTGCACCATCAAAGAACATCGTCCATGGTGGTAGTGTCTCAATGTAAAAGACCTCTTCATCTGGAAGATCATCTGTGAACTCCCAATCTGACGGAACAGGGTGATCTGCAAGGAAGTCTGCTAGAGCTTGTCCTTTGACTGCTTTTTGAGGCACGTAGACAATGTCGTAGCTTTGTAGGATTACTGCCCACTTGGCAAGTCGTCCTGACAAGATTGGTCTAGATAAGATATATTTGACAGGATCAGCTCTGGCAATGAGACGTACCGTGTGAGCTTGCATGTAGTGCCTCAGCTTGTCAATGGCAAAGAACAGTGCTAGACATGTCTTTTCAATGGGCGAATAACTCAGCTCCGGACCGTTTAGTGTTCTGCTCAAGTAGTACAGGGCAACTTCCTTTCCCTGCTCGTTTTCCTGTGCAAGCAAGGCTCCCAAAGATCTTTCCTGCGCTGCAATGTAGAGAATCAACGACTTTCCTTGAATTGGAGCAGGACGGTGGATTGGAAAGGTACTTCTTTATGCTCTCAAAGGCTTTGCTGCAAGCTTCGTCCCACTCGAAGTTGACATCCTTCTTCATCAACCGATGGAAAGGTTGACATCTCCCAGCTAAATTGGAGATGAAACGGCGAATGTAGGCCAGCTTTCCTTGTAGACTTCGCAGCTCGTGCAGGTTTTTAGGTTCAGGCATCTTTTGAATTGCCTCAACCTTTGACTGATCAACTTCGATTCCACGATGGCGCACCACGAACCCAAGAAACTTTCCACAAAAAAAACCGAATGCGCACTTGAGAGGGTTCATTTTGAGCTGATGCCTCCGAAGTCTTTCGAACACTGTCTTGAGATCCTCGAGGTGGTCTTTGCGCTTCTTAGTCTTTACAACTAAGTCATCAACATAACATTCTACAATCTTGTGCAGCATGTCATCAAAAATTTTTTGCATAGCACGTTGATAAGTGGCGCCAGCATTTTTCAATCCAAACGGCATAACTTTGTAGCAGTATATACCTTTTGGGGTGCGGAATGCTGTCAACTCCTCGTCTTCTGGTGCCATTCTGATTTGGTTATAGCCTGAAGAACCATCCATGAAAGACAATGCTTCGTGACCCGTTGTTGCATCGACTGTGATCTCCGTTATGGGCAATGGAAAGTCATCTTTCGGGCAGGCCTTGTTAAGATCTCGAAAATCAACACATACCCTCAACTGTCCATTCTTCTTTCTTACGGGACAATGTTGGCAATCCACGTTGGGTAGGTGACCTCTCGGATGAAGCCGGCATTGATCAGCTTGTTCACCTCCTCCTCGATTTGTGGAATGAGTTCCGGGCGGAACCGTCGTTGTGGCTGCTTGACAGAACGAACCCTTCTTTACTGCTAGACGATGCACCGCAATTTTTGGGTCAAGTCCAGGCATTTCTTTGTAACTCCATGCGAACACGTCCCTGTATTGACTTAATACCTGAACATATTCTTGCTCTTCTTCTAGTAAGTAAAGCACTTACAAATGTAGGTCGAGGATCTTCCGGAGAGCCAAGATTGACCTCCTTGAGTTCATCAACAGTTGCTTGGCCACCATCTTCAAGTTCCGGGGGAGCCTCCTTCACTTCACCATCTGATGAGTCGGAATCAGCCTCCTCGCTAATTGTGACATGAAATGCAGAACCTCTGACTTCACCTTCTTTGTTTGACTGGATAAGCCTGTCTTGTTTGGTGGTGGTGGTGATGGCACGTGCATCAGCTGCTCGGCTTCGGCTCTTTAGCGTGATCCGCACAGGTGACTTCTCCTGATAGCCTAAGCCAGGTCGGGACTGTGATGTTTGAGAAGCGGCGCCATGTGTGGACGGCAGCGTACCCATTGTGCTCGGGTTTGAAAGTCATAGCCCGCCTTTGCCAAAAGCTTGTATGCATTAGGATCAAATCCTTCATGTGTTCTTCTTTCTGGAAGTGAGCCGCCTTCGACTGCCCCCGTGTGTGGTTTGACGAAGCCTTTTAATGGTTTTGAAGCAAAACCGGCTCAATCTTTGGTATCGGCAGAGTGTAAGTCTCCTTCAGGTTGTGCAGCTCCTTTGTTTTGGGTTGGCTATGTCCTTGCTCCTGTTTAGGATCAATACAATAAGAGAAAGGGGGTTGACCTTCTGAGCGTCGTGACTTCGGCACATAGCGTAGGACTGGAGTGGAGCTTGAAGATGCAACATCCTTCGACGAGTTCAGCTGTGGCAGCTTTTCATTTGTTGGAGCCTGGGGTTGGGCATTGGCAGGTTCTTCGACAGCTTTTCCCTTTTTGTGGATGCCCCCAGTCCAAGTAGCTTTTGATGGAATGATCTCCGGATTGTCTGTGTCGGTGTAGAAGACTGCATCCGCCAAATGTGATTCAGCATCATCGAACGGCTTTAAGTCAGCATTGACCTTTTGAACGCCACCATTGTAGTACTTGAAGCACTGATGCAGGCTTGAGAGCACAACTCCATTTCCATGAATCCACGGTCGTCCTAGCAACATCTTATATGTGGTACGTGCATCAATCACGTGAAATAGAGTGCTAGAAGTGAGATTACCGATAGTTAGCTCCAAGCGAATCATCCCAATTGCTTTCTGTCCTCCTTGATTAAAGCCATGAATCATCAAGCGGCTGTCTGATAATTCATCAATGCCGATGCCGAGCTCCTTTATGGTGGATTTTGGGATAATATTGACTGCTGAGCCATCGTCGATCAGAATACGTCGGACCTTCTGTTCTCTCACATAGCCTGATACATACAGCGGCCGATTGTGGGGTTTGGACCCCAGCAGGAGATCCTCATCTGAAAATGAGATAGCAGAGTAACATCCGACGTGATTTTGGGCCGCTGTTGCTCCGCTGAGTTAGATCATTTGATGGCTGTGATTCAGCTGAGGTCTGGAGAGTATTGCTGACTTGATTTTGCCACACTTCTGTTGATTGCAAAGCTATAAACAGCTGAGGGTTAGCGAGAAGGGTTTGGAGAGCTTCATATACCTTCTCCGTTGTCGACTTTTTGTTGTCGAGCGGCTCCTCCTTACTGTGTCACCTCTTCTGATGGTTTTGAAGTGATGGTGGTTGGTTTGCCGAGGTTATGCCTTCCTGGTCCAGAATGATTTTATTCTGGCTTTTGAGCTTCATGATTAGCTCCTTCAGGACGAAACACTTCTCGGTTGGATGACTTACTATCCGGTGATATTTGCAGAATCTCGGATCGCTGACTCGATCCTTTTCATTCGGCCGCTTGCACTCTGGGAGTTCGATCAGCTTCGCCTCCAAGAGTTGTCAAGATGTCGGGGACGTCTGAGTCGGGGAATGGATACTGCTTCTGCTCCAACTCTCGCAATGTCACCTTCCGCCTTTCCTGTTGTTTTGGCTGAGTTATTTGGGTCGGAGGATTTACCTTAGCTTTGGCGCCCCCTTGCTGTGCGGCTTCCAGTCATCACTTCTTTTTCCTTTCCGAACTGTTGGGGTTTCTTAATCTCCCTTCTGCCCCCTTGCTGGTCCAACTGGATGGGAACCGTGCCTCCGGAAGTCTGGATGCTTATCTCCATATCATGTGCGCGGGTCGCCAGTTCTTCGAAGGTTCGGGGTTTGACACCCTGCAGGATGTATAACAGCTCCCAATGCATTCCTGGATGCACATCTCCACGGCAGAAGTCTCCGTCAGGCGATCTTTGCAGTCCAAGCTGAGGGCACGCCATCTGTTGATGTATTCGACAACGGGCTCTCCTTTTCTTTGTTTGGTGCTGGTAAGCTCCATCATACTTACCGTCCTTCGAGTGCTGAAAAATCTGTTAAGGAACTCTCGTTGTAGCTGTTCCCAACTATCGATCGATTCTGGTTCAAGATTTATAAACCAGGTGAAAGCGGTCTCCCTGAGTGAACGAACAAACTGCTTCACCAAGAGATCTCCATAAGTCCCTGCGTTGTTGCAGGTTTCAACGAAGTGGGCGATGTGCTGTTTGGGATCGCCTCGTCCGTCGAATTGTTGAAATTTGGGCGGCTGGTAGCCCAAGGGCATGTTGAGACTTTCGATCCGTCTAGTGTACGGTTTGACGTACATCTGTGATCCTTGGAAGGATGTAGCTTGTTGGAGGCGGATCGTATTAGCTATCATTTCCTGCAATTGTTGAACAGATAGCGAAGCTACAGAATTTGGGGGTGGCAGCTGTGTAGAACTACCTGGTCGCTTTTCTGCAGTGAAGGCGTCGGCTGGTGTGGCTTCTGGAGTGAAACCGGGTGGATATGGTTGCTCCTCGCGGATCTCGGGATCAACTTGGATCGGGGCTTTTCCTTTGAGAGCAGCGATCTGTTGATCTTTTTCCTCCACGACTCTGATCAGCTGCAAAATTTTGTTCTCCAAATCTGAAATTCTTTCCTCTGTGCTGGTTGTGTTGGTCATCATGACGGCAACAGATGAGGCTCCGGGAAAGACTGGAGGAGAAAACTCTTCTGATTCTTCTGTGTGAGTCGGATTTTGTTGAGCAGGCTTCGTCGTGTTGCCCCCGACTTCGATTGGGGTGGGTGATCGACTCCTCCATGCGGCAAAAGAGTCAGGGGAGAGATCCTGTTGTGCGAGCTGTGGACTCTCCATTTCGACATTTTGTCGGGTTTGGACGGCTAGAAATTGTGTCCGTCCCCGGGTTTCTGGACCTGCGTACCCAGGTAGGGTAGTTGATGCAGGTAGTGGAGCCGTTGCCTTCTTTTTTGTAACAGCAGTTGTACTCCTTTTCGGTGCCATTTGATATGCTGAACACCTGTAAAATTTTTTTTTTTTTTTTTTTTTTTAACTTTTTTACTTTTTACTTTTTTACTTTTTTACTTTTTTACTTTTTTTTTTTAACTTTTTACTTTTTTTTTTCACCCTTTTTTTTTTTACTTTTCTTTTTTTTTTTACTTTTTTTTTTTTTTTACTTTTAAGGAACAAGAGATGAGAGGTGAAAATGTCCCACCGAGCGTGCCAAAAATTTGTAACGGCGTAAATTTCGAACCTAAAACAATTAGACTCAAAAATACAGAAACAAATTACAATAAAAAATATTGTAAAAATAAAAGAAAATTTACGTGGGGTCGATCTTCGTAGATCCTCCGATTAGTGTTCCTTTTTTTGACTCCGTCAAGGGCTGCACGAGCTTGATCTTGACAGAAATAAATTCCACAACTTTTTCTTGAACTGGGTAGACTGAACTGGATCTGATTTGGACGTTTTGACTACGGTTAAGAACCGCAGAGACCTGATATGAGCCGATCTGACTTAATTTCACCGAGGGTCGAATGGACTTGTTCTCGGATGAGTTGCCTGGATTTTGCTGAGGGCCGTATGAGGCTTAATCCCAGCCGGATTTGTAGTAATTTGATATTTTTAGATCTATATTCTCATAAATTCAGATCTAGAGCGATCCGAGAATATAAACCTAAAAATAATTTTAGAAATGGAAACAGCAAATTTTTTGGGGTTTACCCCTGAAATATTTCTCAAAAATGAATTAGGAGAGAATACTGCAGAGTAAAACACGTAGGAAAAATAGAAATTTTCTTGAGAGATTTTCAAAATTTTCTTTTTCTCTCAAATTCTCTGAATTTTTCTGTTTTCAGATTTGCTGAATGTTCCTTTGAACTGAGGCTGGAGGGCCTTTTTATAGGCCCTCCAGAGAGGACCTTATGCCACCAATCTTGAAATTCAAGATTGGTGGCTGCCAATCTTTTTTTTTTTTTTTGTTTTTTTTTTTTTTTTTATTTGAAAAGGATGTTTACACTCCTTTAAGTCCTTCAACTCACTAGTGAGTGTAATTGCTTTTTCGCATTTTTAACATAAACCAATAAGGGTTTTAATTTAATTAAAAGAGGGATAATCGTTTAGCTTTTCCCTGGCCTAATAAGGGTAAGTGTAATTGCTTTTTCGAATTTTTAACATAACCAATAAGGGTTTTAATTTAATTAAAAGAGGGATAATCGTTTAGCTTTTCCCTGGCCTAATATATATACCGTCAATCAGAAGGCTCAAATCTTTTTAGTTCCTAAACATTTTTTCGGTTGTAGACGAGGATTGCTGTAGACCAGACAAAACAGCCAATAGCTCTGTTAGTAATATGAAATCACAATAATTGACGTCACAAATTTCACTTACCTTAATTAATAAGTTATGCTTACGTAACAAAAATATTCAAGTTTAAAAAATGTTTAATCCCTCTATAGCAATTTTATTACTTGAATTTGAGTAATTTTTATCATATAAATATAAAATACTGATTAAAATAAATGAATTTTGTCATGTTAAATACATATTTTTTAATTGACAAGGATTTAATGTTATTGGCCTAGTCATTTACTTTTTAAAGGGTATCGATTTTATTTGGACTATTTTTTTATTATTAATTCAGATTTAATTTTTTCATAATTATCTACTTAATAATAATCTTGTGGCTGTAAGATTAGGTAGCAAACTTGTTTTAAGTAATTTTCCTCTTTTTCTTTACCATATTATTATTATTTTTTAATTTGGTGCATCGCTGAAACGGACCACGCTTGCTAACCAGAAAATAATTTTTAAACTCTTTTATCTTCTTTAGTTTATTATAAGCTGCCGACAACCATCGCTATGGGCTACGGGCTACGGCCCTTAAAAAGCCGCCCACCCCCTGCGTCTTTATTTTATTATTATTATTATTATTATTCTTTCTCTCTCTGGAACCGGTGGGTTGGATAACACCCACCCATTAAAGAATTATAAAAAAGAAATTAGGCGAACCGTTGCCCCATGAGTCTAATTCAGGTACATGGGTTCCCCTATTTTTTTTTATTATTATTTTGTAAAATCTGTCTGAATTGAAAAAATAAAATAATCTACAAATGCAAGGAAAATATTTGATGGATTTTTTTACATCAGATTAAATAGTATCGAAGTAATATAAATTATTAATTAGATGAATTTAAAAAAATTAAAAAAACAAATAAATTATTAAAAATTATAAAATATACTATATAATTATTTTAATATTATATAAAATACAATAATATAATAAAACCCTAAATGAAATATGAGGTTGAATCTCCCGATCTCATCTCAAGGTTTATATTTAGTGGCCTCTCAGCTGTATCTGATAGGAATCTTCCCGTTTTCTCGTAACATTTCTTTATTCGTGGTCCCTGCAAAATTTGTCATATACTATGACAGGAAAGCATATTATAATTTAAAGCTTAATGATAACTTAAATAATTTGGGCGATGCAGAAATCAAGTTAAATAATTCATTTTTTTGCTTAGGTCGCTCCAAAATGAGACATACAAGTAGCATTGCCTATGATAGGAAAGTTAATCATAATTTAAAGCTTAATGATAACTTAAATAATTTGGGCCATGGTGAAATAAAGTAAAAGAATTTATTTGTTTGTTCAGGTCGATCCAAAATTTGTCATGTAACATTGTCTATGATAGGAAAGTATATTTATAATTTAAACATTATGATGACTTAACTAATTCGGACGATGGTAAAATAAAGCTAAATAATTTATTTGTTTGCTCAACAATGATTTATGCAACAGCACTAGTGCCTAAATAAAAAAAAAAGAAAAAGTTGAGAACTTACGCTTCCATGTTATACAAGGGTGTAGTGATTTAATTTAGTTTGAAATTTAATCAATTTGGCGATCCTCAAGGCACATATATTTTCATCTTGTACAACTTATTTACAATGGTTATAATTAGTAAAATCGAATTTAAAGTGATTTAAAATTTTCTATTATTTCTTTATTTTCACACATTTTAAAGCAAAAGAATTCAATTAAATTACCATATTTTAGAAAATAGAATAATGTGTTAGGATTAGTAATTATCGCTAGATAATGTAGGAATTGCATAGTATTTAAAGTTTATATTAAATAAAAGAGTTCATTTTAGAATCTATACCAAATTCATAATAATAAAAAAATTATATGCGAATTCCTATGGTAAAGAAATGAAGACCATAGGGATAATAATGGCACGAGGCGTGTCTTCGAGTCTTTCTTTACAACTTTATTATTTATTTATTTATTTTTTCCTTTGAATTAGTAGGCCAGTAATTGAAAAATGAAAGATAAAGGAAAGAGTAATGTTCGAATCTCAAATTTTTCAATTGAAGAGTACTGATGCCAACCACTTAACTATTATTAAGTCTTCCTTTGTAATTTTTTTTATTTTTTTATTTTTAATGATGACACAAGTGAAGCAAAAAAAATAAAAAAAAGCAATGACATGATTGAAGCCCAAATGCGAGTTTTGTAGTAAACCCCCTTAGCTCTTCATTCTCTTGCAGGTCAAAGCCCTACTCTAAGCTCAATTAACTTCTGGTGAACTCCTCATCACTTATGAATGATACAATATTTTATAAGCTAGGTCTGCAAAATAAAGAAAATTGGATAGAGTTGCAATTTGTAAATAAAAAATGACTTACGGAATAAAAGGAATGAAACCATTTAAGGTTTTTGAATTGTAATAAATAGACCAAAAAGATTTAAATTGCACTCGAAACATATGCCTAGATTACAATGGTTTGTTGGCTTGTCTTGTATTAATTAGGTATATGAGACTATATTGAAAGTGGATTTTCAAGAAAACAAAATTGTTATGGTGAAAATAATGATCCGGACACAAAAGTTTCCATACAAATCTTTTTTTGGAAAATAATTTGTCAAATCATTAAATAGATAATTTGACTTAATGGAAACAATGTAAAGAAAAACACCCAAATGCGCCTTAAAACATGTCAATGTGCGTTTCTTGTTAAAATTTTCTCATTTCTCTTGCATATAAAACCCAAAAGCTCTAAATTTTTTCCCAAATTCATGTGGATTTGTGTTTTATATATAGAAAGAGAAGGATAAACACAAAAGGTGAAATATGTGTTTAGATGTAATTCTATATTTTAAGTTTGTATTTGAGTAATCTTCACACTGTCTCTTTTAAATCAAATTATATTTCTAACAATTCGACCAATTTCTATTAAAAAATGGACATATAAGAAATGAAATGAAAATTCAAGATTTAAAAGTCATTTGCAAATATAAAAAGATTTAAATTTTAATTATAAAAATTCTGAAAAGTTTAGTACTCCCTAAAATGTTGTCCCAGCCTAATGCAGGTACCATTCACGGCTTATTGGACAACAATTGGGTAGGTTGTCTCTCTCCCTCTCTCTCTCTTTCTCCTTTCCTTCGTTATTTTCTGTATCTCTTTTTATTTTTTAATTTGTAATAAAGATGATAATTTATTATTAAAGAAGAGACAAATGATGAAGAAGACTGAGGTTCGTATGATCCTCTCCCTTTGTTTATTTCTCTTCGTTCATATGATCATTATAATAAACAAAGGCCTTAGGATAACATTGACACAATTGAAGGTCCAAGTTTTTTTTTTTGTCAACTTTTAAACGCACAATAGTCATTTTGATTTTTTTTTATGCTGCTTTCATTTCGCCATTGTTTCTCATTGATTTCATGCTTTCTTTCATTTCTGGCCGTAAGCAACAGTCTCTTTTTTCTGTGTCCTTTCCAACGGGATCTTTTAGATTTAAATATTAAAGTCTTTTGAGAAGTCTTTAAAATTTTTGATTTCACTAAAGTTAGTGCACCGAATTGGTGGCGTCCAGAATTTGTCCGGACACTATTAAAAAAATACAACTTGAATTTCTAGGAGGAATTTTTTTTTTATTTTAACTTATGTTATATAAACTTTTATATTTTAAATTTTAAGATAATATTTATCTAATTTTAAATTTCATTTTTATAATTTTTTGTTTTACATTTTTTCAATATGGTTACATTAAAAATATTAGTGGTTGCATGTTCTAAAAGTGTCCGGATATTTTATTTGGAGCACAATCTTCGCTCTTCTTAAAGAGTTAAAATGTAAAATAAACAAATTTATAATCTAATTTATAATAATTTTAAATTTCTCTTATTTTCAACTTAAGCTTTTGGTAGGTTTTAAAATTCATGGTCATTATTTGACATGGTATTATAACTTAATTTACCTCTTTTATCTACATTTATTAATTTGACAGATTTTCATGAGTTTGTCCCATTTTAATCTAATTTTTTTATATCACATGCTAATTGAACCTAACACATGTTAAAAAGACATGATAAAAAGTTAAAATGTCTTTTATAAACATGTTTTATAATAATTTTAAACTTCTCATACTTTCATCTTAAATTTTTAATATGTTTTAAGGCTCGTACTCATTATTTGACGACTCTTTTGATTTAAACAAACAATAAAGTCTTTCTAAGTCTTTTTTTTAAATATTTTTCAATTTGAACAATAAAACCTTTTTTCAATCTTTTTGTTTTTAATATTTGGATTTGAGCCATAAAGTTTTTTTTTTTTTTTATAAAAGTATAATTGAGATTAGACCACGAATTCCTTTTCCGAGTCTTTTTGAAACCATACGTAGATTAATTTGACTTGAACATTTTCATGGCAGCCTTTTTTGAACAGAAGTATATGAACTTGAGTTATTTATCACTGTCTACAATTTAGCTATGATTTTCTAATTTACCCGTTCACACGGTTAAGGAAATCAATTAAACAATTTGAAGTTTTTCTGTTATCTATTAAGTATTAATTTTGATATTTGATCCTTATTCTTGATTGATGACTCTTAATGATGATTACATTTTTATATTTAGTTGATTGATTAATTAGTTGATTGAACGAGTTTGCATGACAATATGTCATTGTGATTACATTCTATTGTAACAAGATTTTTATATTCAATTTTTGAATGAATGACAAGTAGTTGTAGTATTTGTCAAAACTCACTCATTTTAGAAAGATATTGAATATAATCTCAAGTGATTATCGTGAAAGAAGGAAGTTTCCAAAAGTTGAAAGATATAACGAAATCAGATTGGTCGACCTGATAGGTTCTGTGATTGATCGGATGATCAGAGAAGAAAGTGTGCAAAGTTACAAAAAGTTTAGACCGGTCGACTTGTGTGTCACTTTGGTTAGCTGCGTGAGAAGGAAGCAAAAAAAAAAAAAAAACAGAGAGAGAGAAGTTATAGAAAGTTTTGATTAGTCAACTAAACGAGATCCATAGTCGGCCCATGCAACTAAAAGATAAGGTCCAGAGTTACCATAAGTGTAGGTTAGTCAACTGGATCAAGTCTGCAATCGACCGATATTTCAGCAGATAGAGAGTTGACTTTCCTTTTTGAGAAAGAACCACACGCTTTCGAAAAAAAATTAAGGACTAATGACTAGTTACCGACTAGCAGTCTATAAGGGGGTCAGAGAACTCCTTTATTAGACATCAATTTTGATAGAGAACATCATGGGAAATTCTTGTAAGGGTGTGTGAAAAAGAAAGAGAAAATGAAAATGAGAACTTAAACTCTAGCGCTAAGTGAAAAGAGTATTCTTGTGATTAAAAGTTTCATAGAAACTTGTTGATTATGTGTTCAAAGAGATTGTAAAGGATTGTTCTTCACCCATCAAAGGAAGAAAATGTTAGTTGACTGAATTCTCAAGGAAGAGTCCATGAGAAGTAGATGCAAGTTCACAGTTAGAGCCTAACTATTATAAATTGCAGTGCAATCTCTTCTCTCTCTATCTCTTTTTTATTTTAGTTGCATTTATATTATTTGATTATTATTTATTGTTTCAACTAACTGTTTAGAGTTGAAATTAAGTGAATTGTGAGTAGAATACAAAAATGTTCAATTTACCCCCCTCTTGGGCGATACCAAAAGCAACATATTCAACGTACATGGGGATAAATATATTTTTAGTTCTATACGTTTGTTATTTTTTTTAATTGAGTCTTAAACGTTTGGGTCGTTTTATTTAAATCCTAAACGTTAGAGATTTATTTCAATCGAGCCTTAATTTGGACGGAGGTTAAGTTGACCGTTAAATAGAGATTTGACCACATTAAATTATTACAAAAAAAATGAAATACGTGAATTTAATGTATTAAAGTGAATAAAAAAATAAAAAATCATCATTTTGAATAAATATACATAAATACTATTATAAAAAACAGAAAAAATAAAATTTCAATAATTTAATAACAAAAAGAAAAAAAAAATCAAAAAATGCAAATGGAGACTGGGTTGACCGTTAAATACTGCTTTGGTCACATTAAAATATTGTGAAAAAATAGAATTACATCATTTTAGCATATTAAAGTGAATTAAAAAAAAGAAATATGTCACTTTGACTAAATATACGTAAATAAAATTATTAAAAAAAAACATTAAATTTTCAATAAATTTAAAAACAAAAAGAAAAAAAATTATAGAAATTTGGTTAGAGAACTGGTTAACCGTTAAATACTGCTTTAACACATTAAAATATTATGAAAAAAAATAAAAATATGTCATTTTAACGTATTAAAGTGAATAAAAAATATAAATATGTCATTTTGACTAAATAGACTTAAATAAAATTGTAAAAAAAATATCAATAAATTTAAAAAAAATTCAAAAGGTGGTGCCGTATAATGTCATATTAATTATGGATAAAAAAATATTCTAACAACGTATCATGTTATATTAATTATGTCATTCAGTATGTCACGATCTTAAAAGGCAATGACGTGACGTATAAAATATTTTTTAAAAAATTCTTAACAATTTAAGAGGAAAAAAAAGTAAAATAAAATTATAAATTTTGGCTTATAAAAAAATTATTAATTTTTAAATTTTTTTAAAATTATTAACAATTAAAAAAATTAAAAAAATAAAATTAAAAAAATTCATTGTCCCTTCCTCCATTCCTTTCTCTCTCCTCCCTCCTCTCTTTCTCTCTCCTCACCTCTCTTCCCTTCCTCTCTCTCTCCTCCCTCCTCTCCCTCTCTTTTCCTTCATCCCTTTCTCTCTCCTCGTCATCTTCCTCTTCCTCCCTTTCTTTCACATTTTTGTAAAAAAAAAAACTGTTGGATTAGATGAACATAAAATTGGATCTTCTTTCACACAAATAATGAAGTTATATGATGAGGAGAGAGAGAGGGAGGAAGGAATAGAGAGGGAGGAGGGAGAAGAGAGAGATGGAGGAGAGAGAAAAAGAGAAAGAGGAGATAGAGGGATGAGGGAAGACAGAGGCGATGAGAGAGAAAGAGAGGAGGAAGGAGACAGAAAGGAGGAAAGAAGAGAGAGAAATTAAATTTTTTTTACTTTTACTTTTTCTTTTTTTCAACTCTTAATAATTTTGAAAATACATTTAAAAAATTAATAATTTTCTTTTATTAATTTTGGGGTTTCTTATTTTTTTTTCTTTTTTGTTTTTAAATTTATTGAAATTTTATTGTTTATTGTTTTTTATAATAGTATTTGTGTATATTTATTCAAAATGATGTATTTTTTTATTTTTTTATTCACTTTAATATATTAAATTCACGTATTTTTATTTTTTTATAATATTTTAATGTGGTCAAATCTCTATTTAACGGTCAACCTAACGTCCGTCCAAATTAGGACTCGATTAAAATAGATCTGTAACATTTAGGACTTAAATAAAATGACCCAAACGTTTATGACTCAATTAAAAAAATGACAAACGTATAGGATTAAAAATATACTTATCCCAACATACATGCTTTGCTTTGGTTGTTGGGCAATCTGTTTTCTAGTGTTTTGACAATAAAGTCTTTTTACAAGTCTCTCTTTAGAAGTTTTTATTAAAAAAAAAAACATAAACGTCAATTTTACTCAAAATTTACAGTGATTTGTTGATTTTTATCTATCACATTTTTTTTGTGAAAATCAGTATAAATTTTTTTTTTCATTACACAGTTATACCTAGTTGTTAATTTTTCTATCAATTACGCTAACATAACAACTAACAGAATGTCATATCAACAAAATTGTGTCCAATAGGTTGCCACATCATCTTAAGTTCATGATATGATATTTTTTTGTTTTTCAAAAATCTAAAAAGAGATTTTTAAAATATGTTAATATTTAATTAACGGAACCCAATTTAAAGTATGTTAAAGAGAACATTTTATTAAATATGATATTATGTTGGTAAGTATTAGAAATGTTTGGTTCATTTTTAATTGGCATAAAGGTCAATTTTACCTAAAATCTTTGTTGGTTTGTTGCTTTTTACCTATTACGTTTGTTTGTATGAAAACCAGTCTACTACGTTATCTTCGTTATAATAATTTTATCCAACCGTTAAGTTGACTGATGTGGCAATTAACTGAGTGCCACGTCAGCCAACTTCTCTTCAACTAGTTGTCACTTCATCAAATAATGATAACGTGGCATAAAAGGTAATTTTACCCAAAACTTATAGCAGTTTATTGATTTTTATTCATAACATTTTTTTTATGAAAACCGGTATAATAAGTTTTTTCCTTTCCACAATTATAACCAATCGTTAATTTTTTCGTCAATTACGCTGACGTGACAATTGACAGAGCATTACATCAACAAATTTGTGTCCAATTAGCTGCCATGTCATCTCAAGTTGATGACGTGACATTTTTTATTTTTCAAAAATCTAAAAAAAAAATTCAAAATATGTTGATATTTAATTAAAAATGAACCAAATTTAATTTTCTTACAACAAAAATTACTCAGTGTAATGAAAAGTTTTAAATAAAAATGGTTGCCGCTTGAAGGGTTTTGGATTTGAAGAATTTTGATTTATTAGATAAAATTAATTTTAGAAGAGTTTTCGATTTGAAGGGTTTCAATTTTATTAAGTAAATTGGGTTCATTTTTTAACTTTTCATCAAATTGAATTTTTTTTGTTAGAAAATTAAATTGAGTTCATTTTTAATTAAATATCAACATATTTTGAAATTCTTTTTTTAGATTTTTGAAAAATAAAAAAAGTCAGCTCATCACTTTGAGATGACGTGGCAGCTGATTGAATATAACTTTACTTACGTGGTGCCACGTTATCATAAAAAAAAATGTTATAGATAAAATTAATAAACTATTATAAGTTTCAAGTAAAATTGACTTCTATGTCACGTCATCATTATTTAATGACGTGGCAGTTAGTGGGAGAGAAGTTGGTTGACGTGACACTTCGTTAATTGCCACGTCAGCCAACTTAACAGTTAAAGTAACGGTTGGATAAAATTATTATAACAGAAATAATGTAGTGGACCGGTTTTCACACAAAAAAATATAATGGGTAAAAATTAACAAATCGACAAAAATTTTGGGTAAAATTGACCTTTAAACATTTTTAATTAAATATCAACATATTTTAAAAATTTTTGAAAATTTTTTGAAAAGTTAGAAAAAAATATATGTCACGTCATCAACTTAAGATGATGTGTCAACTGATTGGACACAACTTTACTGATGTAGCATTCTGTTGGTTGTCATATCAGCGTAATTAATAAAAAAATTAATTGTTGGGTATAATTGTATAACAAAAAATTTTTTTTATCGATTTTCACAAAAAAAAATGTAATAAGTAAAAATCAACAAATCGTTATAAATTTTAAGTAAAATTGAGCGTTTATGCCAGAAAAACTCTTCCAAGTCTTTCTTTTATTATTTTTCAATATAAACAATAAAGTCTTAGACTTTTTTTAAATAATTTTTAGATTTGAACCGTAAAGTTCTTAGATATATATATATTAGACCGCGAATTCCTTTTCCGAGTCTTTTTAAAATCATACATACATCAATTTGCGTTGAATATTTTCATGTCCGCCTTCTTTGAACAGAAGGATATGGACTTTAGTTATTTATAGTTGTCCACAATTTAGCTATGATTTTCTAACTTACCCGTTTGCTGTGGTTGTTAGGAGATCCGTTTTTGAGTAGTTTGACAAAGCTCAACGTATTAGATTTTCTAGTAAGGAAGAGGAGGAGCGTGATTGATGATAAAATTAGGCGACGAAGGTATTCTTTGGAAGAAAAAAAATAAAAAAGGCTGGAGAGGCTCATTGCTAGCCGCAATGTTTAGAGGTGATGACTTCCAACCATGAGATTAAAGTTCAAATTTTAGTCTTATCCCTTATCTCCTATCTCCCAAACACCCAATTGTCATTGGGTGTCAGCTCTCAAAGATAAAAAAGAAATAAGTAGGAGGAGAGGAAATAGAAGAAAATTAGGAATAAAAAAATTTTTCTTATCCTCTGTGTTTAGGAAAAATAATGCGAAGAAGGAAACTATAAATTTGTTGATCATATAAAAGTAAAAACATATGTATTATAATATTAATTTTATATTAAAAATAAAAATAAAAAATAACACAGAAACATTAAGTTTATTATAAATTATTAAAAAAAAAAAAAAAAACAGAGGCTAGCAAAGGGCCAACCGCCTTTCTCCAAAAGCGGGGATTGGCTTTGTGGCGAGGCCTTAAAAAAAAAAAAAGTTGCTGTGGGAAATAAATTATGAAAGGGATTTTCATAATGTAATAATTTGAAAGTTTTTTTTGTAACTTTATGAATTCATTTTATAATAAAAATAAAATTTTTTTTTTCTTTTTTATTATATTTATAATTAATATAATTATAAAATAAATTTATGTAATTATCCCTGCTGCCCTAAGATCCTCTCCCCGACAGTCAAACCTCTCGATCCAAGCAAGCACTAGCCACTAGGTGTAGCTGCTGCGTTGGCCATGACTCACCATTTCTTGTAACATTTCTTACTTTATTCATCGGTCCACCAAAATTTGTCATTGCAAGTAATAATGCACGAAGTATATTATAATATAAAGTTCTACCACGGCAGCTTAATAAATTTAGGCGGGATAAAATAAAGTTCAATACTTCATTGGTTTGCTCAGCAATGATTTAAGCAAACCAATGGACCAACTTTATAATCTTTACCAAACTCATAATTATACTAACAAATAAATAAATAAATAAATAAATATATATATATATATATATATATATATATATATATATTTTATTGAATCAAGGTTGTTAAAATCGAATCAATTATTGAACCAAAAATATTAATGATCAAGAGTGAACTATATGAGTTGATATTTAAAATAGTATTTAATAATATATATATATATATGTAAAAATAATTACAAAAATAATACTTAGAAATAATGATTTCCAGTTTTAAGAATTCAATTGAAAATTTTGATTAAATTTAAAATTAAATTAAAATTTTTAATTAAATTTAGATTTTAAATTATAATTTAAATAAAATTTAATATCAAATTATAATTTATAAATTTTAATCTAATTTGAATCAGTCTAAGTTCGATTTTTATCGATTTTAACCAATTTTTGATTGATTTTGATCGAACCGAATTCTTGTTAAAATTAATTATAAACTGAATCAGATCTCTAATCGGATACCAGTTAAACCGGTCGGATTAACTAATCCGGTCCAATTTTTTTAAGAATGGGTTGAACTCATGTCTGTGAGCAGGATTGTCCATTGGTTAATGATACCATTTCATGTTCATTGGTTTCCACAGCAATGTGAGAAAAGTTCTCTTTAGTCCCTACGATCGACTTTTCTTTAAATGATATTTCTTTTTTTTTTTAAGTCAAAATTGGTTTTTAATTGCTTGCGATGTTATATGTTTTGGTCCTTAAATTTGATTAAACCCTGGGGAAATTATTAAAAAAAAAAACACATATCCTCTTTAACGAAAGTGGCTAATTGTTACCGTATTGAAATGTTAGAATGCTTTTTTTGCCATCTTAATGTGTAAAGTGTCAATCGTTATCGGAGCTAAATTATAGCACGTCAAATTAAATTTTTATTAATTTTTTAACCCAGCAAATCCGAAAAAGAAAATAAACGAGCAGCATGGTAGGCATCTTCTTGAGTTCGTAGCCTAGCCGGCCGACAGCTTGGAATTAGAAAGAAAAGGAATTTAACAATTATTTTCTGGGTCGTAGACACCTGATCCACCTTATTAAAATGAATAAAATGTTAAAGAAAAAGAGAAAAGAACGAAAATAAATTTTTTGGCTCTACTGGGACAGAATAAAAATGGGATATCAATAATTTTGGTACTAAATCTTTAAATTTTTTTTATGTTTGAGTTATAAATCTTTTTGACATTTTATTTGAATTCTAAAACTTTTAATTTCATATTACATCAGTCCTTTAAGTTACAAAAAGTGGTCAATCCATTAATAAATGAGTTTAACTTAATAAAAATCGTTTAAAAAAGTTAAATATATGAATTAAATATTTTTTTCATTAACAAAAAATGCACATAGGTAACATGCATATTTTTGATAGAAAAGACATTCAATTCATATATTTAATCTTTTTTAAATAATTTTTTGTAAAGTTAAAATTATTTTTTAATAGATTGATCACTTTTGATAAACAGAGAGACTGATTTGGTAGAAAATTAAAAGGTTTAGGACTCAAATAAAATGTCAAAAAGGTTTAGGACTCAAACGTAAAAAAAATTTAAAAATTTAGAACAAAAAATATTGATATCTCGAATAAAAATATGTCAAGTTATTTGTAGTGTGAAGCATTTTTGAAGGAAAAATATTTTCATTCTTTAAGCGCAAATACTTATGAAATCTTTTTTTTAAATATTATTACGTAACTCACTTTTAACGAGATATAAATAGACTGGTCTAAAAAAAATATAAATAGACAAATAATTTATTTAATAATATTTAATAATTTATTTATTTTTTAATTTAACTATTTAATAATTTATAAAATTTCGTTCTTATGCGCATTTCAATAAAAATGCACTCCAGGGTTTCTTTTTCGGAATTCTAAGCTCCCAACCAAGCTTCTTATTATTATTGTTATTTTTTATTGGTTTGGTTGGTCGGAACCCATAATCCTTAAGTTGCTGCCGGCCAGCCATGGGCTTCCTGTTTTTTTCTCTGGACATTTCATTGTTCGTTGGTTCTCTCTCCAAAATTTCTCATATATATAATTAGGGCTTGGTTAGGGGGACAGAAGAAATTGGCTAGAAAAAGTGTCAATAATACAACGGTATTACTAATTTCTGTAACAAGATTGATAAAATATGCAACAAAAATCATCGCGTTATTTTTTGTTACAGAAAAAATCTACGTTGTTGCAAAAATATTCTTTGTTATTGCATTATTGACACTTCTTCTATCCTCCTCTCTCTAGCCGTCAATCTTTTTCCATATAATTAATGCTTTTGCCTCGAGCGGCGGAGCCTATTAAAGTGGGTAGCGCACATGAAATGGAAGTATATAGTAATTTAAAGCTTAGGATAAACTGAGCGATTGCAGAACAAAGTTGAATAATTCATTGGTTTGCTCACCAATGATTCAAGCTGAAAGCACTGGTGCCTAAATAAAGAAATTAAAAACTTATTCTTCCACCCACGTTGTATAGTTGATTTGTGAAAATGAAACTGTGATGAATTAGTTTACTTTTAAAAAGGTTAATCAATTTGGTAATTCTTGAGATATATCTTTTTTTCTCATCTTATGTAACTTATTTAGAAGGGATAAAATTTGTAAAATTGTATTTATATGACTAATTTTTTTAAAAAAATTTATTTATTTAGGTTCACAAAAAAATTTTTAAAGCAAGTGTAAGAGAATTCAATTGAGTTATCATGTTTTATAAAATAAAATGTTAGGATTGGCAGTTTTGTTAAAATACATAGGATTTGCCTAGAATTTAATGTTTATGATTATGTTAACATTTAAGACCTACATATTATTTTTATTCACATGAGATACAAAATGATGTCATACAAATAAATTCTAATTAGATCTTATGGCTACTTATATTTTTCTTATTATTATTATTATTATTATTATTATTATTATTCCATAGATTCTCATTGGTATTATGCTTGCTTTCCTTTGTCGTATTTTGGTCCTGAGCTATTTGGTCCGTTAGCATCTGTTTTGACCATGGTTTTCAAACCCGGACCGGACCGGCCGGTTCAACCGGTCGGACCGGTGACCGGTCAGAGGTCCGGTCCGGGTTGATGCTTAAAGTGGCTATGAATCGGACCGGTCAAAACCCGGTCAACGGACCGGTTCAACCGGTCAGACCGGTGAACCGGTATCGGGTTGACCGGGTTGGTCAGTTTTAGTAATTAAGAAAAATTTTTAAATTTTGTAGAATTTGGATCTCGAACCCCTGACCTCCAACATGAAAGGTAAGTCTCATACCACTAGACCAATTTATAACTTGTTGTAATCTTTTTTTTTTTTTTTTTATTTATTATTTTCTCAAATGTCTCATATAATACATACACTATCTTATGTACCTAATAAATTAATACTTACTATTTTCTTTTTTTGTTAAGACAATTATTAATTTTTTTAAATTGCTAATTTTACCTTATAATAAATTCTAAATTATATATTTTAAATTTACAAATGTAAGTATTCTAACACATACATATGAATTATAATATTACATTTTACATATAAATTTTGATGTATAATATATATAAATATATTTTTATATATTTAATATTAAATACCGGTTTTACCGGTTCAATTTCCGATTAAACCGGTTGAACCGGTTAGACCTTGAACCACTAAACTTTCTGGTTCAATGTCCGGTCCGGTTCTTACAACATTGGTTTTGACACTTACCAGCTTTTATTAAACAATATAAAGTCTTTCCCAAGTCTTTGTTTAAACGTTTTTCTCCCATCACTGTTTAGTCCATAAAATATTGGCTCCTTAGTGCACATTACGGCATTAAATTCAGCCAGCTCTCTTTCTTCACATCACGCAAATAGCTTTCTTTCAGAGTTCATTGCAGACTTCACTTCCCAAATCCCATTACTCATAATCATCATCTGCTAATCTGTGCAAATTTCTTCAGATCCCTCCAGGAAAATTTGTTTCTCCGTCCCAGCCACTTTGGACATCCAAATACCATAGTATAAACAGCTGCTGCTCTTTCTTTGCTTCGCCTGCTCTCTTTTCTCATTTCGCTGTCCCTTTAATTACCAATTACCATCAAACCCATTCCTGTTACTTCACTCTTGTTTCTGCTACCCATACACAACTACTCTCTACCCCGTCTACAACCACCAAACAAATACGTTGCTAACTTATCTTCTGTTCATCAACTTTCTTCCATTTTGCTGCTCTGCTCTTTAAAACATCTTTCAATCGTATTTCCTTACTTTCCTATTTGTCTGCTCTCAGTGTCTTCCCTTCTCCTTCTCTTTATTTGTAGTTGACATATTTCCCGTTTTCGAATATTTTACAAATGGCTTTGGAAATCATTCTTGATTTAGTTCCCACCGTTCTGGAGTACACTGTCGGCCCTCTTATACGACATGCCGGTTATGCTTTTTGCTATGCCAGAAAGGTTGCCGAGCTCAAGAATCAGGTTGAGAAGCTGGCCGCTACAAGAGAGAGCTTGCAGAACTCTGCTCAAGCAGCAATAAGCAGAGGGGACGAGATCCAGCCTAACGTTGAAAAGTGGCTGACTGATGCCGAGAATGCCATTAAAGAGGCTGGGGAGCTTACCCAGCGCGAAGAAGAAGAGGCAAAGAAGAAGTGTTTTGCTGGTGGGTGTCCCAACTTAAAGACCCGCTATCGACTTGGCAAGCAAGCCACCAAGGAAGCTTTGGCCATTCAAGCTCTGGAGAATGAAGGCAAATTTGATGCAAGTCAAATATCCTACCGTGTCCCTCCACAGCAGATAGTTTCTTCATCCGCTCATGGTTTTGAGGACTTGCCTTCGAGAGCTTCTATGTTCAAAGAAGTTATGGATGCATTGACAGATCCCGATCCAAATGTCAATATGATAGGTGTCTCCGGCGCAGGCGGAACGGGTAAGACCACTTTGGCAAAGGAGGTCCACAGGCAAGCCCTTGAAGGGAAGTTGTTCGATGTTGTGGCTATGGAAACAGTATCTGTAAAACCAGAGCTCAAAGAGATTCAAGGGAAGATTGCGGACGTTCTAGGCCTGAAACTTGAGGAGGAGACCATAGATGGAAGAGCAAATCGACTGCGCCAGAGGTTGAAGAATGAGAACAAGGTCCTTATAATTTTGGACGATCTCTGGGAAAAAATTGAACTAGAAAAATTGGGAATTCCATTATCCAATGAGAAATGGGTCAAGGGCAGAGGAGCTGACGCCGCACCTGATGAAGGTCTTCAGTTCAAGGGATGGAAACTATTAATGACCTCAAGAAGTCGGGATCTGTTAACCAATGACATGGGAGTGCAGAAAGAGGTCATGCTTGATGTTTTAGCCCCAGAGGAGTCGTGGAATTTATTTGAGAGGACGCTGGGTGGCCTCAAAATTCCAGAACTGCAATCTACAGCCAAAGATGTGGCCAGGGAGTGTGGAGGTTTGCCTATCTTACTTGTCACGGTGGCAAATACTTTAAAGAATAAGGATACCAAAATATGGAGGGACGCTGCAAACCGACTGTCTACATCTAAGGTTGAGCAATATTACTCTTGTCTACAGTTGAGTTATGATCATTTGCCTGATGACGAAGTCAAGTCGTTTTTTTTGCTCTGTGGTCTATTTACGATTTCTGATATATGGATCGGAGACTTGTTGAAGTACAGTATGGGCCTGGGTCTACTTAAACACGTACATACGGTGGAAGATGCCAGACTCAGGGTCCACAAGTTGATTGAAGACCTAAAAGCCTTATGCTTGTTGTCAGAGAGTGAAATGGGTGAGTTTATCAAAATCCATGACGTCGTTCAAGACGTTGCCGCCAAAATTGCATCCAGAACTCAATTTGGATTCCAGATGGTCGGTGCTTCTTTGGAGGAATTCCAAAGAATGGATATTTCAAGTTGTACAAAAATTTTCCTGGATAACTGTGACGTTTCACTGCTCTCCTTAAAGTCACAGTGCCCAACAGTAGAGTTCTTTCACTTAGATGGGGAAGATCTCTCCTTGAAGATCCCCGATTCATTTTTTGAAGGGATAAGGAAGCTCCAAGTGCTAAATTTCACGAGCATGTGTTTTTCATCTCTTCCTTCGTCACTGGGCTCCCTAACAAGCCTTCATACCTTATGTTTAGAGTATTGTACGTTGCAGGACATATCTATCATTCAGCAACTGGAGAATCTAGAAATCCTCAGCCTTACGGGATCTGAAATAGTTGAGTTGCCAAGAGATCTGGGGCAATTGACTAGACTAAAATTGTTAGATTTGAGCGATTGTTCCGAACTCGAATTCATTCCAGAAAATGTCCTATCTAAGTTATCCATGTTAGAAGAACTG
Organism: Carallia brachiata; assembly: GCA_021464245.1. Classification (NCBI taxonomy): domain Eukaryota; kingdom Viridiplantae; phylum Streptophyta; class Magnoliopsida; order Malpighiales; family Rhizophoraceae; genus Carallia; species Carallia brachiata. The sequence goes on along the minus strand of JADCRB010000028.1, from coordinate 6,864,995 downwards.
CTCATGGGCAACAGCTTTGTTAGTTGGGAGGTCAAACGTCCAGATAATCAAAGCAACGCAAGTCTATCTGAGTTGGAGCACCTACCTCTAACAAATTTGGAAATTCATGTGCCAGATGCCAAGAAACTACGAGAAAGGAGGCTGTCTTCAAAAGAGTTGGAAAGATACATAATATTCATTGGCGATGTGTGGGACTGGGATGAAAACTATCCAACTTCAAGGACGTTAAAGATGAAGCTGAATACAAGCATTTACTCGAAGCATGAGTTGAAGGCCTTGTTGAAGGACGTAGAAGATCTTTATTTGGATGAAGTGAAGGGAATCACCAACGTATTGTATGATCTGCACGGTGAAGGATTTCCGCAATTAAAGCATCTCCATATCCAAAACGGTGGAGAGATTCGACAAATCATTGGCTCAAAAAGGTGGGTGTCTTGTGATGCATTTCCTGCCCTGGAGTCATTGACTCTGCACAATCTGGTGAACCTGGACAAGATTTCCCTGGGGAAACTTTTGGTAGGGGACTTCTGCAGACTAAGAATCCTAAAAGTCAGAAGTTGCAACAAATTGAAGAATCTCTTCCCGTTTTCCATTGTTCGAAGAAACCTTCAACAGCTTGGAGAAATAGAAATAATGGACTGCAGTGCTATGGAAGTGTTATTTGCTGATGAAAACGATGAAGAACAAGAAGAGGATGATGATAAAAATGAAGTGGTGGAGTTCGCTCAATTATACTCCTTGAAGCTGCAACTGCCACTGCTCCGAAGCTTTTGCTCGAAAGGGAAAGTGCATCCCGCATCGGCAACCGCGTCTGGTTCGAGACAAAAGCAATCCGCAATGGATCCACCTTTCATGGGAATTGAACCAGCAAGTGATACTTCAATGCCCTTATTTAATGAAATGGTACGTGGTACGCACATACGCTCGCATTCTAATTCTATTGTTTCTGGCTTTTGTTTGTGTGCGGGGGACAGGATGGGTCTGTTTAATTAAGAGACGCAAACATGGGCGTTTCGGTGTTGTCTGTTGAGAATCCTAGACTATTATCTAACGTCTAATTCATTGTAGCTGAAAAAGTTGTGCGCATACGCTGATTTTTAAATTTTGTTTAAAACTATAAATATTTTTTTTACAATCATAATAACAAAAAGTGATATAAAAAAATATTATTATTTTTTATTTTATTTATTTTTTTAATTATATTTGTACAAAAAAAATACTTACAATTATACAAATTAAACGTGTGTAGACGTAATTTAGAAATCAGCGTCTGCCCGTATAATAAAACACTTCATTGTAGTGTTCATATTACTGTTAGAAGACAAAAGAATATCGAATCTTTTTTTGAAAAAATTATAGTATCAGATAAATTGTGTGTTTGAAGATTTTATTTAAATGTAATGATGTTTTCTTCTTTTATAACTACGTCTTTATTTTTTATAAATAAAATAAAATATATCTTATTAAATTTTAGTTATAAAATATGAAGATCTAATTATAAAAAAATAAATAATTACATTCAAACAAAAATTTTTGAATAAAATATTTTATTTTAGTGCTGGTGCCCACAATTTTTTTTTTTTGATTAAAATGGTGCCCACTTTTTTTTAACTGCAAAGGATATCATTAACTCGAAGAAGAGTCCATGCATAGGATACGGTTAAGGCTCACTGGGGTTTCTTGTACAGTCCAAAGAGTACGTTCCTTTCCTGGACTGAGTGATAACCCAGCGTGCTACCAAGAACATGAAATTTTGATATCATATAATTTGTTTAAAGTAAGGCTTAATGTTTTTTTGATGACATGTATTTATCTCAAAAAGTACGATAATTTGAGTGTTACAGAGATTTATCCTCATTAAAATTAACTGATAAAACAAAAATTGTGGTTGCAGGTTATTTTTCTAAATTTGAAGGAATTGAAGTTGTCCTCCATTGGAGTAACTAAGATATGGCACGGAGAATTTGTAGATCAGCATTCTTTCTGCAAATTAACAAGCTTGACTGTGGAGACTTGCATGAATCTTAATTATCTGTTTTCGTCATCAATGGTCAAAAGTCTTGCCGAACTCCAAAGACTAGAGATATGTGACTGTGCGTCAATGGAGGATATAATAGCTGCCGAGGGGAAAAAAATAGAGAAAATTCCATTTCCTAAGCTAAAATTTCTAAAGCTCAAAGGTCTTTCGACACTCCGCAGGTTTTGTTTTGGTGACTTAATAGAATTTCTCTCTTTAAAAGAGCTATGGGTAGAAGATTGTCTTCAATTGAAGGCTTTCATTTCTAATCATATGACTGGCAATACTGAGTCCAATTTGACCCTCTTTGATGAGAAGGTGTGTGTATTTTTTTTTTTTTTGTAATTTTTTTTTTCTTTTTGATAAACCCGGCCTTTTAAAAATGTTAACATTTAAGTTGGAGACAAAATCGTGATTTGATCCCTTCATTTATTACTTGATTATGATTTTGTCCCCACAATTTTTTTTTTTTTTAATTCCTCCTTTATGTCATGGCACCATGGAAGGAAAACCCAAGCTACCAGATGAGCAAAACCCCGGCTAGAATTGGGATTTAAATCTCAATTCCCTCTATTCCCCACAAATTGTGGGGCTTTCAATTCCCTTGTACTAAAAAAAGAATCTCGATGTACCTTAAAAAGAGTGCTAGGGAGATGGATCCTTGACAATTATTTTGATTCTAAATTTGGTTTCACTTTTTTTTTTCCCTATAATTCAATTATTTGGTAATGGAGACGCTTCTTTTTTTCTTTTCTTATAGGTTTCGTTCCCTGAATTGGAGGAATTGCGGATCGTCAACATGGATCAACTAAAAATGATATGGCACAACGAACTTCACGGGTCTTCCTTTTGCAAACTTAAATCTGTGATTGTACAACACGCAGAGGAATTGCAGAATATTTTGCCATCAAATATGCTGATTAGTAGGTTCCTAAATCTCGAGAGCGTAGTGTTGGATGATTGTGCATTGCTAGAAGAGGTGTTTAACCTTCAACTTCAAGAATCAATGAATTCCAGAACACAAGGATTTGTAGCTAGTCGATTAAAGACGTTGAAGACACAAAGTCTGCCAAATTTGAAGCAAATATGGAATAAGCATCCCAAAGAAAAAGAAGTCATATCCTTTAATGATCTACGTGTAGTGGATGCTTACGAATGTCCAAATCTGAAAAGAGTTTTTCCAGCCTACATTGCAAAGGGTCTACTGCAGCTTGAACGCCTGGAGCTAAAAGATTGCGGTGGGATTGAGGAGATTGTTGAGAGAGACGAGGGAACAGAAGCAATTGCTAGGTTTGAATTTCCCAAATTGACCACTCTGAAGCTTTATAATTTAAGCAAACTCACGACACTATACCCAGGGATGCATACTTCTGAATGGCCAATGTTAAAAATTTTAGATGTTCATGATTGTGAGGAGATCGAATTATTTACTTCAGAGTGTGGGAGCTTTCAAGAAAATAGTTGGGAAAAGCAACTGCAGAATCCCCTTTGCCAACCATTTTTTTCAGTTGAGAAGGTACGGGCATTAGCTCCAATCTATGGCTGTCCATCATTGACATATTTTGCACAGAGTTGAGCTGTTTTAATGAAGAAATCATCTACAAATGCATCGATGCCCGTAGCTATTAGAATAAACAATTATTTTGAATTGGCAATCCAGGTGTAATAACATTCATTATGGCCGTAAGATGATTTCTTTTTCTGGAAATTTTATGATATTTTTCAAAGGGTTTTTAAAAGAAATAACAATTAAAATTGATACAAATTACACCTGCAAATAAGATTGCATTAAAAGGTACGAGGGATTTGTCAATTTCTCTTTAAAAAAAATGTTTTTACAAATTGAAAAGGAAAGGTCAATTTTATATTCTATAGTAAAGACATTTGAAGTTTGATTAATCATGGTAAATATATACCAAAATTTTGCTAAAATCTGCGTGCATGCATAATTACCGATGATTTGTTGTATTAACAAATAGTTGTTCGTTTGGGAAGAACAATGCAATATTGACCAAAGTGAAAAACTACAGGGGCATTGTGTTTATTTATCCTTCCATTGAGTGGAAATGCCAAAATCCAAATCTTACAAAAGCTTTGTGCTGCTTGATTGGCTTGCAGGTCATTCCCAACTTGGAAGAATTGACATTGACACCGAGGGACGCACATATAATTCTGCCGGATGCCCAATTTCCGACATACTTATTCGATAAAGTGAGGTTTCTCCATTTGCAACTCCTTGATAAGAAGTCGTCATCATTTCTATTCGCTCTCCTCCGAAGATTCCACAATTTGGAAACACTCGAAGTAATACATAGTGTGCTCCAGGAGGTGTTCTCATGTGAAGGACTTGTCAGTGGGGGGTGGAAGAGTCAAGGGAGTACGGTTGCCAGGGTTCGACGCATGAGGCTGCAATTTCTCACCAATCTGAAGAGTATTTGGAAACAGGATTGCCCACTGGAACATATGTTCAAAGACCTTGAGACTCTAGAAGTATGGAGTTGCGAAAGTTTGATTAGTTTGGTGCCTTCAGTTGCATACTTTGGAAATCTGTCCCACTTGAATGTATGGGACTGTGAAGGTTTATTGAATCTGGTGACTTCCTCAACAGCCCAATATCTGTGGCATCTCACCGAGTTGTCGATAAGCAAATGCGACATGGTGAAGGAAATTGTGGAAAGAGAGGAAGAGCATGACGGAGAAGACCAGATGATTACTTGGGGCAATTTGAAAAGTTTAAGACTCCATTGTTTGCCAAGCCTCACTTGCTTCTCCTCTGCATATCACACCGTCCAATTTCCTTCTTTGGAGGAAGTAATTGTAACAAGATGCCCCAAAATGAAGGCTTTCTCAGGAGGAGTTTCAGTCACACCAAAGCTGAAGAGAGTAAAATTGGCAAAAGAAGAAGATGGCAAAGGGCGTTGGGAGGGCGATCTCAACTCCACCATACAACAGTTGTGTACAGAACTGGTGAGCGTCTATCACTGAATGGTATTTTGCTACTAAATAGTGCTAGCGCAATGTTTCTTTTTTCTTTCAACTTATTTAATTAATTTGCCGAACGAGCCTTAATGTTTGGCTTCTCTAGGTCGGATTTCATGGGATAGAGCATCTGAAGCTGTCAGATTTTCCAGAGTTGAAAGAAACTTGGCATAAAGAACGTTCTCCGGCCAGTTTCCTTTCCGATTTGAGGTCTCTGGTGGTGGACGAATGTGTATATTACCCCAATGCTGTCCCCTCCAATTTATTACGGTCCTTGGACAATTTGGGGGAGCTTGAGGTGAAAAATTGTGATTCAGTGGAAGAAGTATTTGATCTCACTCTGCCCAATGCCGCCGATGGACAAGTCGGGACACTGCCCCAGCTAAACAAATTGCAATTGATTGACCTACCAAAGTTGAAGCAAGTATGGAAGGAGGAGCCTAAAGGGGTGTTTCACCTTAGAAACCTTAAAGTGCTAAAAATACACAACTGTAGCACTTTGACATACTTATTTACTCTAACCACGTGCTTGGGCCTTGGCCTGCTCCAGGAGCTGGAGGTAAAAAGCTGTCCTCTAATTGAGGAAATCATAACGAAAGGAGCAATATCTGGAGCGACTGTTGATAATGTCGTTATTCCGCTATTGAAATCCGTTTCTCTCGAGCGTTTACCCATCTTGACAAGCTTCTACTCTGGAGGTGGTACTATGGAATGTCCATCCTTGAAAAGCATTGCTATCATTGAGTGTTCAAGTTCATTCACATTCACGTTTTTGAATGAACGTCCGCCATTTGATGCTAATGGAGATGCTAATGGAGTTACACGGGCAAAGGTCAGTCTTCTGCTATGCTTTTTTCAGTTTTTGTCTTCAATCTGGCTAGGATGACAAGCCTTACACTGTTCATGCAAAAATCAAATGAGATGGGCCACAATGTTTGGTTGACATACAAGATATGATAGTTATTTAGAAATAATTATTTGGTATACATAACTCCATTAGTAATTATTATTTTTAGTAATATGACGATGACTACAAATGACCTTATGCGTTCACTTAGGATTCAATGACTCAACTTGATAAGAGATCATTTGAACCCATTCATTTGCATAAATGATAAACATTCAAGTTTAAATCCAAAAGAACTTTAATAAACAAGTCAAACGAGAAAAAGGACAAGTCCGATTTGTTTAAACTCATTAACAACTCGTTTAAGAGCTCACGTAATAAAAAAGAAAATTCATTTATTTTGTTATTAGAGCAAATCCGTTAGGCCAATTTTTGAATAAATATGTTATATATGTTTATATTTATTACTCAAATTAAACATTTATTTTCTCAATTGATTATTTTTGTTCAAAATAGACGTTTTGTCATTTTATTAATGTGATGAAATTAAACAAGCTATTTATAAAAAGCTTGCAAGCTTGGTCAATAACAACACTCAGTTCAAGCTTGGCTCGTTTTTAAACTACACCAACACGATGCCTTTTTTTAGGCTTATTTGTTAAATAAAGTAAATTTGAACAGAATAAAGTTTGACTCGCTTGCTGCCTTGGATATAACTCTTTGAATTTGTTTGTTAACCATAAGTTTTTTAAAAATAAATACCATAACCAAACTGAAAAAAAAAAAGGAGGTAATAAAAATTTAGTGACAATTATTTGATATAGATAATTCAATTAGTAATAATTCTTTGTCTTATGAGAATAAGGAAAATATGTAGGGTTCACTTTTAAGATCAGCAGAAGAGAAGTAAGAATATGAATTTTTTTTCAATAAAAAAAAAGGAATTTTGATGTCGTTTAATTTTCTAAAAACTAAGGCATAGTGTTTCGAGTGCATAGATCATAATTCACTTTTTGTTTTCCTTTTGTTACACGATATTGGTCTCTTTACACCGAAAGAGTGCAAGTCACCATGTTCAATAATCTTAAAATTGCTATAGATTTAAACTTAATAAATCTGTTAATCGGTGAAACTAAAATTGTGGTTGCAGATTATTTTCCCAAATTTGAAAGAGCTCAAGCTGTCTTCAATCAGAGTGGATAAGATATGGCACGAACACTTTGTAGATCAGCCTTCCTTCTACAAGTTAACAAGCTTAACCGTGGAAGCGTGTCATAATCTTAATTGTCTACTTACATCATCAATGGTCAAAAGTCTTGCACAACTCCAAGAACTTGAGATATCTAAATGCGATTCAATGGAAGATGTAATAGCTACAGAAGGAGAAATTACAAGCAAGGCCCCGTTTCCTAATTTAGAATTTTTAAAACTTAAAGGTCTTCCAAATCTCAGCACATTCTGCGTCAGTGATTTCATAGAATTTCCTTACTTGAAAGAGCTGTGGATAGAAGAGTGTGTTGAGCTAAAGGCATTTATCTCCAGACCTAGTACTGTCCATCTAGGATTCAACTCAGCCTTATTTGATAAAAAGGTAGTGTGGTGCTTTTCTTTGTCCTAATTAAACTTTTCATATTCCATGAAATTTTATGAAAAATTTTGATTTTTTTAATTTGTTACCTTGAATTCTCCAATATGTGTGTTTTAAATCCAATGAAACAAAACAAAAAGGATCGTTTTTCCCCTAAAAACAGCGATAGAGAAAAGGGTCCAACATAGCTCTTTTTCTTTTTCTTTTGGTTAACTGACTGTTAGTAGAACTAATCTTTCGACTTTTAACTCTAGAAATTACTCTAAATTTGGTCCAATTTAGTTTTTTGGTATTCTTAGATGCTTGTTCTCTACTTTTTCTTGTAGGTCGTTGTCCCGAAGTTGGAGGAATTGCGGATTGTTAACATGGATGGGTTAAAGTCGATATGGCATTCGGAACTTCACGAATGTTCCTTTCACAAACTAAAGTCTATAATTGTAGAACATGCAGACGAATTGTTGAATGTTTTCCCATCTGATACGCTGATAAGCAGGTTCCTTAATCTAGAGAGCCTTGAGTTGATTGATTGTGCATCACTGGAAGAGGTGTTTAACCTTCAACTCGAGGCATTGGTGGATATTAGAACAGAAGGACCCACAGCTAGTCGATTGAGGACATTGAACCTACAAAATCTACCAAATTTAAAGCACATCTGGAATAAGCATCCCCATGAAAGAGAAGTCATCTCCTTTAATGATCTTCAGATAGTGGATGTTGATGAATGCCCAAATCTGAAAAGTGTTTTTCCAGCCTACATTGCCAGGGGTCTTCTACAACTTGAAGAGCTTGAGCTCTATGTTTGTGGGATTGAGGAAATTATTGAGAGAGATGAGGAAACAGAAGCAATTGCTAGGTTTGAATTCCCCAAATTGACAACTCTAATGCTTTCTGAATTAAGCCAACTCAAGAGACTCTACCCTGGGATGCATACTTCTGAATGGCCAATGTTGAAAATTTTAGATGTTTTTGATTGTGACAAAATGAAGATATTTTTCACTTCAGAAAGTTGGAGCTCTCAAGAAAACAACCTGAGAAGCCAATTCGATAATTCCCTTCAACGACCCTTTTTTTCAGCTGAGAAGGTACAGACATTTACTCAACCACTTTGTTTTTTTTTTTTTCAGTTAACTGTTGCATTTACTCCAATTTCTGTGTGTCCATCATCAATGCATTTTCCATACAGTTGAACTGTTTAAATCAAGAAATCCTCTAAAAATCTCTCGATACCAATAGCTAATACGTGTGTCAATTGGGGGAAGTTCATTGTTTGGCTGCTGAGGCTAAAAAACCAAACCAACCTTCACTTTGCTTCGACCATTTTCAAAATCAAAGCTGTTCAAAATTTTTGGTTAGCTAAAAATTTTGGTTCGTTTGATTTTATAAACCTGTTGTTAGAATACTAATTTTATTACCTGTTAACCGGTTGAAAATTAATTTTAAAAAAAAATAAAGTTCTAATTTTAATGTAACATATATATAATTTGATATATTTATCATGAAAAAACCTGTAATCACCATTGTATAAAATAAATAAGTCATTATACATAGACATAATAATAGTGATATAAACTTATTATACACGTATCTATCAGTAAAACTTCTAGTATTTTTAGAATAAAAATAAATATAAACATATAAAATAATATTTCAGTTTAGTTAAGTGTGATTTTCCCAAAAAAAAAAAAATTGAATTGAAAAAAAAAAATAGATTTACTTCAGTTTGGTTAGGTTTGATTTTGATAGTTAACCAAATTTTTTGGGGTTTCAAGGAAAAAGGAGATTACCCAGCACAACTCGCGTTGATAGACTAAGAAATTATTTTGAATTGCCAATCGTTGATTAGAAATTCATTGTAACCATGATGTGATTTTTTTTTTCTCTAAAATTCTATAAAATTGTTAAAGGAGTTTGGAAAAAAAAAAAATCCAATTTGATATAAATAACAAGTGAAAATGAACATGAGATTGTATGGAAAGATTTGGGGCATTTGTACCTAACTTATGGGAATACCTTAATAATTAAGATTTAAGATTTTTATCAGTAAGTCTTGAGTTCTAATTTTTGAAGGGAGTACAGGGTTTGTAGGAATAAAGAGAGCTATCTCATTGTATAACTCATAGTATAACAGGTCTCTTAACTAACAAAAAAAAAAAAATTCCAACTTGATATAAATGACACCTGAAAATGAAAATGAGATTGCATTGACAGATTTGAGGAATTTGTCAATTTATTTCACATAGTAAGAAAGTTAAAATATAACAAAAGATTATGGTAGGAAAACAACATCTAAATCGTAAAATAACATTAATAGTTTATGTCCATGCTCAAAATTTTATGCATGTTTTTTGATTGAAATATGAAGGATGTAAAAGAATAATATTTTTTGCTTAGGAATTTATTAATACTATAGTTATGACAATGTAGTGTGTGGTTATTAGTAAGATTTTTTTTTTTTATTTGACTTCTATTAGGTTAGATATCCTCTTACTTAGAATTATTCTGTTATTCAGAGTTACATTTCTATTTAAATTATGATATTATTCCTTATTAGTCTTGTAAGGTAGCTCTATCAATAGGGTGTTGTTACTCGTTAGGGATGAGATTCCTTAAGATTATGTACAATTAACATTGAATACTGAGAATCAATCTTAGTGCTAATTTTCGCGTGTTTATAGGTGAATTCCTATCGTTTGCTATTTTCTGGGCAGATTTCTGCTGTAATTTTGTATTTGTTAATTGTTTAATAAGCTCTTCCAACATCATAATCACGCTAACTTCATACAAAAATTTGCAAAAATTCACAATGGTTTTTGTAATTAGTTGTTGACATTGTATTAATAAATAGTTGTTCATTGGAAACAATTCAATATTGACCAAGCGGACAAGTTAAGCGGCAATCTTTTTCATCTTTTTATCCTTTCCAATTTGGGGAAAAATCAAAATCCAATCTTACACCGCTCAAATCTGTCTGTCTGATTGGCCTGTGCAGGTCATTCCCAACTTGGAAGAATTGACATTGGCCGGTAACGACGCACAAATGATGCTGGATGCCCAACTTCCTACACATTTATTTGATAAGGTGAGCTTTCTTCGTTTGGAAAGCTTTGATGAGATGTCAGCATCATTTCTCCTTGCTCTCCTCTCAAGATTCCGAAATTTGGAAGAACTCGAAGTGGCGAATAATGAGCTCAAAGAGCTGTTCCCGTGTGGGGAAAATCAAGGGAGTGCGGTCCCTAGGATTGGACACATGACGCTAAATGTTCTTCATGATCTGAAGAGCATTTGGAAACAGGATTGCCAACTGGAAGAGATGTTCAAAGACCTAGAGACTTTAGAAGTATATGAGTGTGACAATTTGATTAGTTTGGGGCCTTCAGTTGCATCCTTTGGAAATCTGTCCAATCTGTATGTATGGGATTGTCAAGGTTTATTGAATTTGCTAACTTCTTCAACAGCTCAATGTGTGAGGCATCTCAAAACATTGAGCATAGGAGAATGCGATGTGGTGAAGGAAATTGTGGCAAGAGAGGAAGATCATGACAGAGAAGACCAGATGATTACCTGGGCCAATTTGAAAACTTTAAAACTCGTTTGTTTGGCAAGTCTCACTTGCTTCTCCTCTGCACATCACACCTTCAAATTTCCATCTTTGGAGGAAGTAATTGTAACTGAATGTCCAAAGTTGAAGACTTTCTCAAGATTAGCCCCATTCACACCAAGACTCAAGTTAGTGAAACTGGCAGAAGATGACGATGACAAAGGGCGTTGGGAGGGCGATCTCAACACTACCATACAACAGTTGTGTGTAGAACTGGCAGAAGATGAAGATGAAGATGATGAAGAAGATGAAGGCGAAGATCAAGAAGATGAAGACGAGATGAAGAAGATGAAGTTGAAGAAGATGAAGACCTTGAAGAAGATGAAGACCTTGAAGAAGATGAAGACGAGATGAAGAAGATAGAGATGATGAAGAAGAAGAAGATGACGATGAAAAAGGGCATTGAGAGAGCGATCTCAACCCACTATAGGACAGCTCCATGGCGGAACTTGTTAGTCTGAGATTACTGAATCCTATTTTGGCTACCATGCAGTGTTTGGTGTCTCTTTTCTTTTCTTTTGGTAGTTTGTTAATAAAGCACAAATCGATGTTGAGGATAATTGCATTTACTTATTCCGTGAGAACCATTACCCACTGTAAACAAACTCAATTGATGAATCGGAGTTACCACTTTACCGGTGATTGAATCATACTTAGATTCTCTACTTTAATAATTTACAGGTAGTCTATGCTTTCGAATGCCCAAATCTGAAAAATGTTTTTCCAGCCTTCATTGCCAAGGGTAAGGGTCTTCTGCAGCTTGAACGGCTTGAGCTTCTGTTTTGTGGGATTGAGGAAATTATTGAGACAGATGAAGAAACGGAAGTAATTGCTAGGTTTCAGTTTCCCAAATTGACAACTCTGAGACTTTATGGTTTGGAACAACTCAAGAGACTCTACACAGAAATGCATACTTTTGAGTGGTCAATCTTAAAACATTTAGATGTTTTTAGTTGCCCCAATATAGAATTATTTACTTCAGAAAGTGGGAGCTTTCAAGAAAACGAACTGGAAAGCCAATTTGATAATTCTCTTCAACGATCATTTTTTTCAGCTGAGAAGGTACGGACATTTGCTCCAACTTCTTTTTGTGCGTCCGTCATTTATGCATTTGACCCCGCTACATATACGCATCCTATTACACCGAGAATTAAACACGGGGACGTGGAATCTGAGCTGGCAGTCCGCAATTTAATTGAAAACGTGTGAGCAGTTGTCCTACGTGTACTAAACATGGGTCCCATATTAATAGTGAACAAAATTCAAAAAAAATATTAATAGTGTGAACATCGCATATGCAAATTTCAAATTTGAGAAGGGGTTAACCGACAAAAGTATATGAAAAGGGAAAGTGATTTTGAAATTAGGGTTCACTAATTGAGCTAAAAAAAAAAAAAAAGCAGCAACTTCTCGATGAAAGCCTTTCTGTCGGTCTGCAAATTCAGGGCGAGCATCTAATTATGGAGTAAATCTTGACTTGGGTAGTTCGATGAAGAAGTAGACGGAGTTAGTGCATTCACGGAAGATACAGTTTGGGGGCATTTAATATTGGCGCTTCCTATGCTTTCTTCAAGCTAGAGGACCTTTTTCACTGCGTTGAAGGAGATCGTAAATGGCTTTGACTTAAAGGAGGCTATCAACGACGAAGTCATTGAGGAGAGAATAACTGGGCTGCGTATTGGCAACAAGCGGTGGCAGCGGCTTATCGAAGGGGAATTCAAGTGGTGGGTATTTGCTGCAAGCGTGGCCGACGAACTTCGTGGAGTTTTACTGCTGGTAAGTGTGTTATAAATGAGTCTGCTTAGGATGCTTTTTTTTTTTTTTTTGGTTTTTTTGTTTTTTGGGTCAAAGAATGAGAATGCATTCAGTAGAAAGGAAATAGTTTAAATTTGGTATTTACGTGGAGAGGTTAATGATGTTAAGCAAAGTAATGTTGTAGTATCCGAGATCTTAAAATTAAAGGTGAACATATAAAGCAGCAATCGTAAGGGGAACACTTTGAATTTGTGCAGTGGTGGTTCTACTGTTGGAGTAGAGTTACTGTTTGTCTCTGAAACACATTCCAAGTGTAGTAAAGTGAAAATGGAATTGATGCTAGTATGTTGTGTAGGGAATGATTAATGGTAATTTGGCAATTAGCAAAAAAGAAGATAATTATATAAAGGAATAGGTCGGTTGGCTAATGGGCATAAAACGCTAAAAAATGGATGGTGGTTGTGCTGAGACATGATGCTGGGTAGAATATGATTTTGTGAAGGTAAATAATTGTGTAGTAAATGTAGTTTAATGGATCAAGAAGTCTGTCAAAGAAGAGGGGAATGTGAAGGTGGAAACAGACATGATAGGAAATAGTAGCAAAGAAGTGTGAACATGAAGGAAAAGAAGTTGAAAAAAGTGTTACTGGCTGGAGTATCTTCAAGTAAGGGCAAAAGTTTAATTTATTTTGGATTAAAACGTGGTGGTTTTTTTTTTTTTTTTTTTTTTTTAAAATAAGTTATTGATTCCTTGGAAAACGGGAAGTGGTACATGTTGAACAAGAATATGGCAGGTGAAGCTGGGAGGCAAAATGCAATTGTAAGTTTGTTAATTAGTATAGAAAAAACTAGTAATAAACATTGATGATACTTACCATGCAATGTGACATAGATTTGAGAGAAGGGTAAATTAACTTTACTGCAGGCATCAGTAGGGAAGAACTTGACGGCATTAACTGTTGTAGTTTGTGCACATGTTAATTAGCCTGAAATGCCTGAGACAGAACATTAAAATGCAATTGATGAGAATCCTGGTGAAGCAGGCTGTTCGAGAAAACAACCAAGACGCAAATGCCAGGATATCAATGTATCCTACTCAGAAGAATAGAGGCATGGTCGTTGTATTATGCATGTCTATTTGCATCCGTGGTTGTTTGTAACCACATAAACATTACGCAAATTAGTGGCTTTTGGGACTTATTGCAAACTGCTAAAAGGTTAGGTAGTAGCCAGATATAGTCATGTAGTGGTCGCACGAGTTATGATTAGAAGTTCGCAGTGCTGTAGACGAGGAGCTGTGAGTACTTTGAGAGTTATGTGTACAAGTTAATAGTGTTTTATGTTTTTGATGTAGATATTCTACTTTGAGCGACTTGCGTTCAGAGACTTTGTTAGAAAAGCGGAAACGTATATCCACCAGAGTTTTGGGACACAAACTGGGTTCGGAGAAGGTTTTGCACGGAGCGCCAGTATACGAAAGTACATCCTACTGAGGTAAATGAATGATATGTTACATTTAAGTGCTTGGTGGTTTGTTGTAATTTCAAAGATGGTTTTCAATGGGGCTTGCCACATATGTATTTTTGGTCATGTATGTATGATTTGTTTGAGGAGAAAACAAGTTGTAACTGACATGTAAATTGGTGCGGCGATTAGTAGTGACATAGGCAAAAAAGGAAAGTGGGAAGAAAAAAAGATGGCAATGCAAGAAAGCGAGCTACATGTGCAGGTAAAATTTCTTTATACACTAGTATTGCTATGGGAGCTGCTGCATTGGGATAAGTTGTTACAAAATGCAGATCATTTGCAGATGCTGGTGAATTGCAGAATTTGGCTCTAAAATTAATGGCGAAGCACATAACTTCTTTCACAAAGATTTTGAAAGAAATGTGAAACAGAGGACTGATGGCAGAATAGTTGCAGTGAGGCAGCTTGTTGATGTCAATGACAGCGAAGGCACTTGCGAAAGCTTGTGTGCAATGAAGAGGAAGAGACGCATCCATAGTGTGCATATATAATCTCATAGTGAGGATTTATGTGGAGTTAATGTGCAAAGCTGCAATATATAAACAAATGTGGATGCAATCTGCTATAAAGATAGCTAAGTGTACTGCAAGCAAAGTTTTATTCTTTATTTGCAATGAAACTGGAACGTAAAGTTGTATTCAACGTTTTCAATTTATCGTTTTTAGAGATGAGTGATGCAGTATGAACGTGGTGACCAGACAAAAATATTAACATTGTAAATATTTCCTTTGTTCCCTAAAAGGTCATCCACCTACCAATAAGCGAGAAGGAGGATGGGGTTAATGTAGGTGAACCAGCCAAAAAATTTCATGAATTAGATAAACATAGAGGGATGCGAATGCGAGGAAAAACCTTGAGCTGTAGTGAGGAAAAATAGAATACGTCCGTAACTTAAACAAAAAACTTACTGGATGACATAGTTGGTAATGCTGAATAATGGAAGAGTTGTTTCCCTATAAATCTAAGCTGCGTGTTGCAGTCCCTATACTAATTAATTAAAATTAAGTAGCACAAATGACTAATAAAACAAGACATAAAAAGTTTGTTATTCCCAAAAACCAAAAATTAGTTAAAGTTAAATTATTTACATAGATTTTTATGCAAACAATAAAAGGCATTAAGATTAATAACTATAGTAACTGGAAAAAAAAATTGAGTAATAATTGTATATGATGAGAACCGTTGCATCAAGCGAGAGACGAATTTAGCTTATGAAACAACGAGATATAAAGTAGCAAAGAGACACTATTTGAAAAACATGACATATGAAGGGATGAGTAAATCAAATTTGAAATGAATTTCAAATTTTACGATTTTTTCAGTACTTAGGGGTTATTGAAATTGTTATTATTATCCTACTAAATAGGGAAAAATAATTGATATTTTAATACAGTTAGTTTTCAGTGCATAAAACATTTCTTTAA
This sequence comes from Carallia brachiata, assembly GCA_021464245.1. Classification (NCBI taxonomy): domain Eukaryota; kingdom Viridiplantae; phylum Streptophyta; class Magnoliopsida; order Malpighiales; family Rhizophoraceae; genus Carallia; species Carallia brachiata. The sequence continues at coordinate 6,849,261 of JADCRB010000028.1, read as the reverse complement.
CATTTGCGTCTATTTCACTTTATTTTGTATTATAAATAACGTGTTACAATTTACTTTACAAAAATTATATAATAATTATACAAATTTCAATCGATTCTATTTACACATATACTTACAGCGTTTTCAATTTATTCAAGCAACTTTTGCTCTTCCTTTTAATTTGATTTTCAATAACTTGAGTTCAATTGCTTCTAATTCACTCAAATTAAAAAATTGTTAAACTTTATTTAACCAATTACTCCAACTGTTGAATTCATTTTTTGCCTTGTGAGTAAGTTTGAAAAAGATTTAATTTAATTCTTATACACATTATTTGTTAGTACATAGACGCAATAAACATTTGTTTCTTACGGAAATAACAACTGCGCATGTTCCATTCATGTTGGGGCAATATCCTTTTTAATTGAGTCGTTACAACTTAATTTTTTCCAAACTGCTCAAAAATATATGCTCATTATTTTCTTTCACATTAACGATTAAGCTACAAACTAATAACTAGCAAATATACGCACTATACCTCTCCAAAAAGGCTCATTTCATATTCATTGCCACAGTCAAACATTTATACATGCATAACCAGAGCCTAGAACCAAACTGGAAACTGCTAATTATGCGGAATATTGCATATATTACTAAGACATAAATTGGTCACTTCCGAACTCATTTGCTTTCATGCCAAACTGCTTCAATTTTTTAATCTGAGTTGGGATCGGCTACTCGGGCCTGTGTATTCAGGAACCACTGGCTGCTAACTTGTTCAACGAAGCATTTCCGATTTGCCCGCTTGTCAAGTACTCCACCCTGTTGACAAATGTGAAAAAACTAACAAGGAAGGGAAAGGGAGACTACATATGTGAAAGTCGAAGTAACATTTTTAAAAGTTCTTTCACATTAGCTAACCGCTTAACCACATCAGAGAGGACACATGGCTATGATTTGGTGAGGTGCTTTCAGTTCTTTCGGCAAAGGCACTATCAAGGTTAACGCGCCAGTTGTTACACTGCAATGGCTAGTAGACATGCTCTGCTATTGTCTGCTAGTACTAAGAATGCAGCGGGTCGTATATAATTGAGTTTCACAAAGGGTTATACACACACATGCATAGCGACAAGTCCCGCACAATACATGATGCCAAACTAAATAGTTTATTTGTTGGCTGTTACGTACGCGCCTAAATCTTCTTTCCTTCAAACTCTAGCCCTTTATGATGCTATGTTGTTAACCATATACAAATTCATGTATTATTTTTTCTTTTAAAATTTTTACTAATTTATGCCAACTAAATTACAAATCAATTTTTTTTTGTTACTAAAGCAAACATGTGATGCAAATTTCAGTCATGTTTGTTTATTTATTTTTATTCTTTTATCCCTTTATTCTTTTATTCTTTTATGCCAACCAACATTAATCAAACATTTCTATCGTATTATGATTTCACATGGTCTTTCATTAATCCATATTTTCTTCATCTAACCTTTTGCTCCACTTTTTACTCAACAATTTCTCTTTCCCAACGTCTTTCCTTTTACTCTGTACATATCCATCATTTTTGGGCTTTCCTATTCTATAATGCCTTTTGGTTTCACCTAGTTTCAATTTTTGGCAAAAATTTTTTTCCTTTCTTTTCCTAAATCCCCCTACATAATATGTCTTCGTGTTACTGTCTTCCCTATCTTTTCTTCCATATCTTCTCTTGCACAAAATTTGCAGTCCCCGTTCTTCCCTTTGTTGTTTGTTTGCTTATCAAAAAGTCGTTTCTCCTGCTCTACCTTCAACATCTATTCTACTTTTTTAGTAACTCAATTTTATGTTCGATCATTTATACTATATTTAACCTATATCCGCTATTTCTCATACATGATAGATCAACTTTATTAACCCACAATTTCTAACCTGTAAATCTTCTCCTACTGTTACATATCATTGTCTCACAAAAATACGAAATCATTTCAAGTATACCTTTTCAATGACCACCACAAAATTCTTACTTTTTGCTAAACAAGCACGCAGGCCTTTAAACTGAAAATCAGAAGCTAATTACTCTATATAACCACTACCACACAGCCACACATATAAAGTTTGTGCCCTTTGGAGATTAATTAAACAACTTCCAATCCCTTGTAAATTCATAACAAATTTCCTATTGCATCCGTCGAACAGAATAATACATATCAATCAACCATCAAATAACAATTACAAAAATCAATAAATTTGGTCTTCTTTTAGCAAACTTCATAGCACATTTACCTTCACTGATTGTACGTTTAGTTCAGGTGTAAGCATAACTTCAAGATTTCATACTATCAACACCACCCACATAAAGTAGTATGAAATTACCCTACAAAAAGATTTTAAAATAAAATTATATACCCCGATAGACTTTACGCGTTCTACAAATTCATATGAATCAAACTTAATTTGCAAATACGCAGAACAACAGAACAGGACAAATTTCAAAATTAATCCCTTACGATTTCCGCTTTCTCCCTGATTGGATGATTTTTGTCCGGCATCTCTTCAATGCAAAATCACACTTGGGGTTACCCAGCTCTGCATCTCTCCTGCGCCCCTTCTTCTACTCCACCTCTTTTGCAGTTCCCTCCTTATATCCAAATTTTGGAGATCGTCCTACTTGCAAGAACACCCAAGGGTCCACAATGGCGTTTTGCAAATCAATCGTCCTATTTCAAGATAGGAATATTGAAATTTAACAAGAACAAGGGTTCCAGGGTTGTCTTCCTTGTTAGATTCGAACAGAAGCTTTTAAAGGATCTTCTTTGCTTTACATAGGATTTCTTTCGGCGCGATAATCAAATTTACATTACTTTTGACTCAAGTTTTAGGGGGAATCTTTTGGAAATTACAAAAATGTCATTTGCCCCGTTTCTTTCCAGGTTCCACGTAGATATATTTTTTTATTTCCTCCACGTCAGATGCGTGCACGGCTCGGTGCATGGTCTACGTTTCTTAAACTTTTCCGTTTTGCATAAAGTTGAACTGTTTTAGTCAAAAAAAATCATCATCTAAAAATCCCTTGGTATCGTTAGCTAATAGCTGTGCCAATTTGGAGAAGTTCATGGTTCAGTTGAGATTAAAACCCAAACCGACCTTTATTTTGCTTGGACCATTTTAAAAATCAAAGTTGTTCATAACTTTTAATTAATTAAAATTTTTGGTTCAGTTCAGTTTTTAATTTTTTAACTGGTTGACAATTAATTTCCAAAAAATTATAATAAAAATTCTAATTTTAATGTAACATATATATAATTTTGATATATTTATTGGGAAATAAACTATAATTATCATTGTATAAAATAAATAAGTCATTATAAAAGACGTAATAATACTTTAGTGAAATTTACTTATTATACATATATTTATCGGTAATAATTCTAGTATTATTTAAATGAAAAATAAAAATATACATAGAAGATAACATTTCAATTTAGTTAAGTGTGACTTTCTAAAATTAAAAAAATAACTTTAATTGAATAAAAAAATAGATTTACTTCAGCTTAATGAGTTTCGATTTTCACAGTTAACCAAATTTTTTGGGTTTTCAAGAAAAATGAGATTGCCCAACACTGCTTGCATTAATAGAATAACGAATTATTTTGAATTGCCAATCGTGGATTAGCATTCATTTTAACCATAATATGAATATTTTTTTTCTTAAAATGATATAATATTGTCAAAGGCTTTTATATAAAAAAAAAATACAAGTTTGATATAAGTGACACCTGAAAATGACATTGCACTTAAAGATTCGAGGAATTTGTCATTTTCTCTTCAAAATATGAGTTTGAAAATAGAAAAGGAAAAGGTAAAATTTATGTCTCATGGGAAGAAATTTGAAATATAATAATACAATATTACAATAGGAAAACAACATCTAAATATAAATATGTTATTAATTAGTCATGTAGATGCTCAAAATTTTAGTAATAATTAGTAAGAAGTTTTATTTGATTCCCTTTGGAGAAATATCAAAATCTAAAATCGTGCTACTTTCAAGTCCTTCTGCTTGATTGGTCTGCGCAGGTCATTCCCAACTTAGAAATGTTGACTTTGACCGGTAGGGACGCACAATTGACAAGGGATGCCCGATTTCAGGCCCTCCTATCGGATTAATTGAGGTGTCTCCGTTTGGAAAACCTTGATGAGAAGTCAGCATCATTTCTCCCTGCTCTCCTCCCACGATTCCGGAATTTGGAAATACTCGAAGTTGTGAATAATGAGCTCCAGGAGGTGTTCTGTTGGGAAGGACCTGTCACTGTCAGTGAGGAAGAGCATCAAGGGAGGACAGTTTCCACGATTGGACAGATGAAGCTAGCACGTCTTTGCAATCTGAAGACTATTTGGAAACAGTGCCAGTTTGCTTAGTTTTGCGCCTTCTGTTGCATCTTTTGGAAATCTGTCCCATCTTGATGTATGGAAATGTGATGGTTTATTGAATCTGGTCACTTCCTCGACAGCCCAATATCTGGGGCATAAGAGAATGTCGTATGGTGGAGGAAATAGTGGTGAGAGAGGAGGAAGACCACCCCGATGACGGAGAAGACCAGATGATGATTACCTGGGCCAATTTGAAAACTTTGAGACTCGATTGTTTGGAAAGTCTCACTTGCTTCTCCTCAACATATCACACCTTCCAATTGCCAACATTGAAGGAAGTAATTGTGACACAATGTCCAAAGATGAAGACTTTCTCAAGATTAGCCCCAATCACACCAAGGCTCAAGTTAGTGAAACTGATAGAAGAAGAAGCTGATGACAAAGGGTGTTGGGAGGGCGATCTCAACACCACTATAGAACTGTTGCACTACGGAACTGGTTAGTCTCAAGATTATTGAATCCTATTTTTTGCTGCTAAATAGTGTTTGGCGACATTTTTCTTTTCTTTTTGGAGCTGGCAGTTTGTCAATTAAGCAGAAATTGATGTTGAGGAGCATTGTAATTCCACGACAGTTATTAGCCACTGTTACCGAACGGAATTGATGAATCACTGTTACCACTTTGCCAGTAATTGAATCTATAAAACCATAAATTCCCTTTTCCTCGCTTGGATAGTTAGATTCTCCGCCCCCGTACTCTCTTTTACTCTTTTTACTTTTATTTTTTCTGTTTTGCATCCCCTAACTGCAACTGATAATATTTCGTCGACCACTGGCCCTAATCTATCGTTTCTAAATTTTTTGCTCCCAAAATTCATTGATGAGGATGGCTAGATTATGGAGTTCTTAGATGAGATACACTTTGTTAGAGGAAACTTGAATTCCTGAAAAGGAGGGGAAAAAAAAAGTTAATAAGTAGAACAACATATAAAATAGTTATAATTATAGGTAATAAAAAATTTTCTTTCAGTAAAAAATTTTTTTTAAATAAGATTTAAAATAATACTAAATATATTTAAGATAATACTACGTATGTTTAAAATTTAATTTTAAAAAATAAATTTTAAATGATTTATTAAAAATTAAATTCATCTTTATAATTAATTTATAGATATTTTCTATATCTTCGTAACGAGACTTGAAAAAAAAAAAAATGGAGTCTTGATCAACTGCAGAATCAGAGTAGTCATGACACAATCCACTGGTTTAACTTACATAAATATTGATTGCTGCTTGAGATTAGAATTGAAAATTTAAACAATCAAAAAACAATGAAACTGTGGCGTGTAGTGACAGAGTAAAATATCAGCAATTGAAGCAAATGGGAGAAGATGACATTGATTTCAGACTGCCTAACTGCATCACCTAGAACTTGTTTGTTTACCGCCTTACAGGTCTTTTGTTTGATAAATAAATTCAATTTCCCCACCGTGGCAGAGGCAATTTTGTGTCGATGCTCAATATGAAAATTCTCTTCAAAGTTCATGGCGTGGAGATGGACAGAGAGGTTATTTTCCTTCAAATATGCTGGACTTCACTTTTTTTTTTTTTCCATTTATCTTCGGACTAAGAATATATGGTTGATGAATTTGAAATTAGAAAGTCCATAAAACAGGGAACTTTTATGTGTCTTAAATCCAAAAGAGAAAAGGTACTGCACTTGAAATATTATGTTCCCAAAACTATAGCAGCCATGCCTTAATATTAGAAAATAAAAGTTACAAACACCATTCCTGGTCACCCCAATGCTAACTTCAAGTATAGAGGAAACTTAATTTAGTCAAGATAAACTTTAATATCAATCCCATTATCAATGAGTGACTGGACTACAGCTCTAATCTTCCCTTCAAACTTGTCCCTCTCCCTTGGGGTATGCGAAGCGGTGTAGATATCAGCTTCTCTTGCCCTCTCAGATAATATGCGGCCAATGGCCAAACAAGCAGGTATGTCCGATCGGGATTTCAATACAGCTTTTATGTCTTTAGAGTTAGTACCGGCAACTGCAACCTGTTTACTTGTTACTCTATGGGTGAGGGATGCTGAAACAAAGCGCTTCGAGATGAAAACATCAAGTGTAAATGGCTCCATATACGCAATTGTCCTTTGTTTAAATGATGTGTGTTTTTTGGGGTTCTTCAGACTGTTTTTCCTTCTTGTAAGTGTAAGGCCTATCTCTTCCTATTGGAGCCATCGAAATTGGCCTTTTCAAGAGTTGTTATGGCAGATTTGCAAAATTTTCAACGCAGAAAAGAATAACAGTCGGTCTATTTCAAGCAAGGTAGAAAATCGAAAGCTGTGCAATTATCTCCGAAAAGCTATGAAAAGAACCAAACATGCTGAATGCTGATCGTCCCCACACAAACAAAGAAAAAGTGGAAGAGGCAGAATAATTCACAACCCTAACCTAGATAAACCTAACATCAAAATGTCTTTCACAGCATAAACCTGCTTAGAACACACATCCTTTCCACCAAACTCATCGGCTAAAATCAATGCATGGAGAGATTATTCATATTATGCCTCTGCTATTACTTTTAAATATTAAGGCACGGCAAGCTAACAAGTAGAAGCAGCCCCAAAAACAATTTTCTTCTTGGGGGCAAGCTCACTCTTTGGTTCCTTCACCCACTAATTCAAAGACAAAATTCAAGGAATATTAATCAAAGGTCTTCAAAGTAGAAATCAAACTCGAAATGGATCACTGAATCGGGAAAATAGCCCCAAGCCTGCCAACACCCCAAATCAATCCCAACTGATTGACAATACAACGTCGCTTGTTCAGATTACAGAACATGCATGCATTCCGTGATTGTTAGGAGTCCAGTCTTTGTCGGTAGTCCTGTAGTGAATAGGAGGCCCAGTCGGTCTTAGTAATTGGCCCAAAAAAATAAAAGTAGTTTGTAGTGTGAGTCTATAGACGTTGTTAATATTCTAGAAGGTTACAGCTGGCATTGGATTTCTTTTGGAGGTCATGTTTATGTATGCGAGGCAGAAGAATATGAGGTAGTTTTGGCAATTTGGAAATGAAATTCTGATTTTCTCTCTCTTTTCTGTTATTCTCTGTTCCTCTCCTCGAATTTCTCTCTCTCTTCTCTCTTCTCTCTTTCTTCATTCTTTTAATATCTCGACGGGACTAAGGTCTTAACAGGGTATCAAAGCACCAACCAGGTGGTCTCCGTTTCTGCACTCTGGCGAAGGGGAACAGCACAACTATGGCAGAAAACACACGTCTTAAGACTCTCAATGAGCAAGTGAAGAAACAGGATCTTCAGCTACAGCATCAGGAGCATATGCTGCACACGGTGATGGAGAAGTTGCAATCCTTGGAATCCTTAACAGCCCGAATGGATGATTTCCAAGCTGAAAATCAGGCCTCCCTACGCGCACTACAAGAGAGTTGGAGGGCAGATTCTCAAGCACAATTTTCCAAGATGATGGAACTGATTCGTGGTCCTAGTTCCAAGAATGTGTTGGTGAAGGAGAAAGGAGCTATCACCGAGACACCGTTCATGGCTTCTGCCCGAGGCATACTACCCACACCTCGCGCTCAATCCCTTGAACCCAATGACAGCAGTCTCAAGCGGTCTCAATCTTCTCAACGATCCACAGCTATGGTCCCCAAACCACCTAAGATTAAACTGCCCAAGTTTGACGGCGACGATCCCAGGGGTTGGCTGCGGAAGTGTGAGAGATTTTTTCGTATGTATGGAATCGAGGATTCTTCTAGGCTGGAGACGGTGTCGATGTACATCGACGGCAAAGCTGATATATGGTTCTAGGGGTGGGTCACTGCAAAACCAAACACCTATTGGAAGCAATTTCAGGACAACTTATGCAAGCGGTTTGGGGACCCATCCATGCCGGACTCCGCGGAGGAGATTAAGAAACTTAAGCAGACCAGGACAGTCTGGGAATACCAGGAGCAGTTTGAGGAATTACGATCCTTGATTCTAGCCGACAATCCATACATGGAGGATTCATACTTTGTTTTGACCTTCCTAAGTGGGTTAAGCGACGAAATTAGGCCCATTATCAAAATTGTGAAACCCAAGTCGCTAGAAGAAGTATTCGAAGTGGCCTCGCTCCAAGAGGTTGCCGTGGAGGCAGCAGCCAGGAAACTCAAAGTTGTCAAGGTCTCACACCATACGGGTGGAACTAATTTAAGCACAGGAAAAGCAAATACGGTGGTTCACAAAACGGCCGCAGAAAAGCCTGACAAGAAGACGTGGGAAGAGGCTCGTCGTTTGGGTAATTGCTTCAAATGTGGGGAACAGTATTCTTATGGCCATCAGTGTACCAAGAGACAAGTTCATTTAATTGAAGGCCAAGAGGAGGACGATGATGATGACCCTTCAATCATACCAGTTACTCTGCCGAAAAGAGGGCCGGACTCAGCCGAGGAAATTTCCATGAATGCAATCACAGGGAACTCCGGCAATGGCACTCTCAAGTTAGTGGGTTACGTAGGTCGGAAGCTGTTAGTGATTTTGATTGACACAGGGAGCACCCACAGCTTCCTGGACTCATGCAAGGCCTTGGATTTGGAATATGAGATCATAGAAGGCCCCCCGATGGATGTGACAGTGGCGAATGGCAAGCGGATGTGTTGTAAGCAGCGGTGTACTGAGTTTGCTGGGAAGATGCAGGGCCATGGGTTTGTTATGGACATTCGATTGTTACCATTAGTGGCTTGTGACATGATTCTTGGGGTGGATTGGATGTGGGCCTATAGCCCACTAGAACTGGATCTCAATCACATGGCCATATCTTTTCGGAAGGATGGAAAAAGGGTTCGGTTAGTTGGGCAGGCCTAGGAGTCAAGACCCACAGTGGTAACAGAAAAGAAGGTGCAACACTTGATTAAAAAGGGTGGGCCAAGTCTGCAGGCCCACTTCTTAATCTTAGTGGGTACCCCAACAATTGACCAATGTCCAAAAGAATTGAAGACGGTGCTGGCAGAATTCAAAGATGTTTTTTAGGAGCCAACGTCTCTTCCCCCACGCCGTGAACATGATCACCGGATTCCTTTGATTGCAGGAGCAGCTCCGATGAATGTTTGACCTTGTAGGTACCCCCACTACCTTAAGACTGAAATTGAAAAGCAAATTCAAAGAATGTTGGATGGAGGATTGATCAAGAATAGTAACAGCCCGTTTGCCTCACCAGTTCTCTTAGTACGGAAAAAGGATGGCTCCTAGCAGTTCTGTGTCGATTATCGACACCTCAATGAAATTATGGTGAAAGACAAATATCCCATACTGATCATTGATGACCTACTCGATGAACTGTTTGGTGCTAATTATTTTTCGAAGTTGGACCTACGGGCAGGTTACCATCAGATTCGAGTCCACGAGGAAGATATCGCTAAGACAACATTCATATCACATCAAGGGAATTATGAGTTTAAGGTAATGTCGTTCGGTCTTACCAATGCCCCTGCTATCTTTCAATCTCTAATGAATGCCATCTTTGCTCCCTTCCTACGCAAGTTTGTTTTGGTTTTTTTCGATGATATTCTTGTGTACAGTAGAAGCTTGCAGGAACACGATCAACACTTGAGAGAGGTGTTACTTCTCTTGAGGCAGAATCAGTTGTTTACTAAGGAGTCCAAATGTGACTTTGGTCAAAAGCAAATAGAATATCTCGGTCACGTGATTTCAGAGGCTGGGGTAGCTACCGATCCCTCGAAAGTTGAAGCCATGAAAGCTTGGCCTATTCCTTCAACTGTTAAAAGCTTGAGGGGATTCCTTGGGCTGACCAGTTATTACCGAAAATTTAACCAAAATTATGGAATGATAAGTAGGCCTCTTACAGAGCTTTTAAAGAAGGATGGATTCCTTTGGAACAATAAGGCTCAGATGGCTTTTGAAGAACTTCAAAAAGTGATGTGTGAAGGGCCTGTGTTGGCGTTGCCTAATTTTGAGAAGGAGTTTATCATTGAGACGGATGCTTGTGAGAGTGGTATGGGAGCTGTGTTGGTTCAAGAAGGCCATCCAGTGGTGTATCTGAGTAAGTCTTTTGGGGCCAGAAACCGAGGGTTATCAATTTATGAAAAGGAATTTCTTGCGGTGATTATGGCAGCCTCGAAATGGCACCATTATTTGGAAGGAAGGCGGTTCATCATACGGACAGACCATAAGAGCTTAAAACACCTACTGCAGCATCGGTTGCGTACATTGGTTCCGCAATGAGGAATTACTAAGCTACTTGGTCTCGACTATATTATTCAATATCGGAAGGGAAGTGAGAATAGAGCAGCCGACACTTTATCTCGTCAATTTGAAGGGACATGTAATGCAATTTCGGTAGCAGTTCCTCTTTGGATGGAAGAGGTAGAGCTTAGTTATGATGGGGACGAACAAGTGCCTGACTTGATTCAAACGGCCATTGGTAAAAGTAACGCTGCTTCCAAATATCAGTATAGTCAAGGGCTGTTGCGTAAGAATGGCAAAATCTATGTGGGAAGCAGGGGTACCTGCCATATCCGAGGCTTTTGCAGCCGCTTCCTGTTCCTAAACAAGCTTGGAGGCATATTGCCATGGACTTGATAGAGGGGTTGCCAGAATCGGAAGGCAAGTCTGTGATTTGGGTAGTGGTTGATCGATTCTCCAAATCAGCTCACTTTATTGGATTAACTCATCCTTTTACTGCTCCAATGATAGCTCGAGTATATTTTGAGCACATCTTCAAGTTACACGACATGCCACAATCAATTGTGTTCGATCGCGATAAAATATTTACAAGCTATTTCTGGCAAGAGCTCATGAAATTGGAAGGTATTGCACTGCAACTCAGCTCCGCTTACCATCCGCAAACGGATGGGCAAACCGAGCGAACATGACTCCTTACCAGGCTATTTTCCTTGCCAGTTAATTCAACGCCTATAGTTGGCTTGAACATGACTCCTTACCAGGCTCTGTATGGCACCCCACCTCCACAACTATTTTCCTTGCCAGTTAATTCAACGCCTATAGCTTAATAGGCAGAAGTCATGAAGGAAAGACAGGTGCTTTCAACACTATTGAAGGAACAGCTGCTGAAATCACAAGAGCGGATGAAGCATTTTGCCAACCGTCATCGCACTGAGAGAAGCTTTGAAGTTGGGGACTGGGTATTCCTCAAGCAGCAGCCGTATCATCAAACTTCTGTAGTGGTTCGAGCTAATTTAAAGCTTTCCTCCAAATTTTATGGACCATATCAGGTGGTTGAAAGAATGGGAACGGTGGCTTATTGGTTGCAACTTCCTCCGGGCAGTAATATCCATCCCGTGTTCCATGTGTCGTTGCTCAAGAAGTCGGTCAATCTTCAGGTGGCGGTGTCTCAGAAGCTGCCGTTAGTGCCTGATGATGGACAAATTAAGGTTGAACCTATTGCAGTGGTGGGCCGACGTATGATTAAGAAGAAGAATATGGCCACTACTCAAGTTCTGGTACAATGGGCTAACCTTTCTCCTGAAGAAGCAACCTGGGAAGACTTGTCCTTTATTGCCTCGCAGTTTCCAGACTTTGATTTTGCTAATCCTTGAGGACAAGGATTCTGTTAAGGCCTTAAGGGGGAAAATTGTTAAGAGCCCAGTCTTTGTCAGTAGTCCTGTAGTGAATAGGAGGCCCAGTCGGTCTTAGTAATTGGCCCAAAAAAATGAAAGTAGTTTGTAGTGTGAGTCATTAGATGTTGTTAATATTCTAGAAGGTTACAGTTGGCATTGTATTCCTTTTGGAGGTCATGTTTATATATGCGAGGCAGATGAATATGAGGTAGTTTTGGCAATTTGGAAATGAAATTCTGATTTTCTCTCTCTTTTCCGTTATTCTCTCTTCCTCTCCTCGAATTTCTCTCTCTTCTCTCTTTCTTCATTCTTCTAATATCTCGACGGGACTGAGGTCCTAACAGATGAGGAGAAAACAATGGGGAAAGATCGAACCTTTAGTTTTGCATCGACACAACCAACCAATCAACCGAATTATTGGCATACACATGGGCTGATGCAGTGAAGACAAAGAAAAATGAAGCAAACTGACAGCCATCAAATACAGTTAAAGGGAACGCACCAGTCCACTGTGGATGCCGGTGAAGGGCACAAGCAAGAAAGCCTAATCTTGCTTCCTCCATTTAGAGGAACCCCATTGTTGGAAACCTTGCAAAGCAATTGTTTCAACGTGATTCACAGACAGAAAACTCGCACCTGTTCGTATTATACCCAAAAGAAAAAAAGCAAAAAGGACAAAGAAAACGTTAAATTAAAACAATTTCGATGGCGTTGTGTTGCGGAAGCGCGAAGGCTGGACCACCACAAATGGAATTAAAGAAACTGTTAATTTAGGAATTTTTAAAAACCAAAATGGAGATAATTAAAGAGGAAATTTTGAAAATATAAATATAAAGCAAAAAGAAAAAAGAAAAAAATAAGGCGGAAGAGTTTGAGTGGAGCATTTTATCGAACAAGAAACGTTCATTGAACCGCAAAACATTAACGCTCAAATAAAAAATTAACCGACCTTCTTCGCAGTAAGTCAACGTTGTTGGCAGCCTTTATTTATTTCATGAAGAAGAGAATCACATCATGATCGAATTCCATGATTATTTATGAAGTTGATGATGGTGATGCCGACGACGAGACGACGATGGGGGAGAGAGCGGCTGGGCAGAGGACTCGAGACCATAGTTATTAAACTCGGCCCGGATGTTGACCCGGTCTGGCGACTGGGTCAATGGGTCATTGGTTTAACCAGTGGGTCATTAATTTAAAAAAAAAAGAATATATCAAATAATATATATAAATTTTTTGTACAATTTAATACAATAACGGTATTTTTACAAGTTAAAAAGTAATTTATATCTATTAAAATTTTGATAAAAATTCTTAAAAAATTATTTTTCAATGTAAATTGTAACATATTACTTAATATATGAAGTTATGAACAACGTTAAATTATTATATACAGAAAAATATATAGTGAAAAGTGAAAAATTCTTAAATTATACAAGAAAATACTATATAATATTGTTTAGTATTATGAAAATATTATTTTTATCGTTCACACAGTAAAAAGATAAAAATATAATAAATTTTAGTATGTAAATATTATGTAAATATTGTTGTTCCTGTAATAAAAAGTGAAAAAAATATATAATTTTTACTGTACAAATACTGTTTATTATTAAAAAATATTATTTTTACTGTTTATACAGTAAATAAAAAAAAAAAATTATTATTTAATTGTCCCGGAATACTGTTCATTTTTACTGTTTATTATTAAAAAAATATTATTTTTACTGTTTGCACAGTAAAAAGTAAAAAAAAAATAATTTTTTATTATTTAATTGACCCGGGTACTGTTCATGCAACCCGGCCCGGCCCAGTGCCCGGGTCACCGGGCTACCGGTCCGACCGGCCGGGCCGGGCCGGGTTTAATAACTAGGCTCGAGACAGGAAAACATAAAATTAAAGTTACAAAAATTAGGTGGAGTTTCGAGAATTGCACAAATGTTCATGTAATAATGAAGCGATTGCTCATTTTTTTTATTATTTTAATGAATATAATTTATAAATAAATAAAAAAATTTTATTATTATCATACCAGCTCAGTTACCTCAAAGTCATGTTAAGGAACACTCGAATATTTTAATACAGAAATAAGTGTTCGAGTGTGATATAAATCATCATTTTTTATAACGTAATTTTTTTTGAAAATAATACTATCCGCATTACTGTGTCATAAATTAAGCCGAAGCCAGTTTAAATAATATTAAATTATTAATTTAAATAATAATAAATTCTCAACGTTTATTAATACGGTGTGATTATTTTAAAAACTCAAACTGAAATAAAATTTTATCTGTATTTTTGTTTTTTAAATGAGTTAATTGGTTAAAAATTAATTTCCATAAAAAAAATTTCGAAAATTTTATTTTGAATATAAAATATAATTTTTAAATATTTTTTAAAAAATAAATCTATCATAATGTAAAATAATTAAGTGAGTATTTAAAACTTATTAATACTCTAATGATATTTATTTAAAAAATAATTTACATATTAACTAATTACAAAATTTAGTTTGGATTTGAATAAATAGGATCAGATTAAATCGCATAGGATCATAAATTTACAAACTTCATTTTTTCTTCTTTTCTTAAGAATAGTGTTAAACAATTAATTAATTAGAAATATCTCATTTAGGATTATTTAGTCTCACTAAAATAAAAAAATCATTCACAATTTTATTTAGGTCTATCATACTTGATGATCAGTAAATAAAATAATAATAATATTTTAAAGCAAAAATTTTAATTCCTAAAGAGGTTGAGAATGGTACATACAATTATATATGAATGAATAAAAATAAATATCACAAAAATTTTTTATGAAATTTTACAAAATGTTCTTAAATTTTAGGATAATATTAAGTTCACTTAAGATTTAATTTTAAAAAACCAGCAAAATTACCAAAATCTCCTTGCCACATTAGCCAAAAAAAATAAAATAAATCATGAAGAATCGTGAAAAAAACTTTCATGCTATATATCTGTATGCGGTGTAAATTTTGAACTTGCAACAGTTAGACTCAAAAATACAAATACAAATTACAAATAAAAATTTAAACTTTACGTGAGTTCGATCTCTGGTAGATCCTCCGATTAATACTGCTGTGTGATGTTATCAAAGGCCATGAAGAGAGAGAGCTTGAATTTTCACAGCGTATTCTTGAACTATAGGAAATAAATACTACTAAGGGCTGAGGCTTGATTTCAGGGGATGCTGGAGCTTCGAAGAGGGCCGTAGAAGTTTGATCTCGTTCGAAATGGTCTGGTTCTGGTGAGGGCCGTATGGGCTTGGTCTTAGGTGGATTGATTTGAGTTCACTGAGGGCTAGGGTTTGATCCTACTCGGACTGATTTAGCTTCGCTGAGGGCCGTAGAGACTTTATCTCAGGTGAACTGACTTTACTAAGGGCTGTAAGAAACTTAATCTCAAACAGATGTTTAATATTTTAGATTTATACTTTCATGGATTTAGATCTGAGGTACCAAAAAGTATAAACCAAAAATACACTTAAAAATGGATATAAAAAATTTTTTGGGGCTTGTGCCTGAGATATCTCCTTCAAAAAAATTAGGAGAGTATATCGCAAAATACAAAAACGTAAGAAAATGAGAAATTTTCTTAAGAGATTTTCAAAATTTTCTTTTTCTCTCAAGTTCTCTCTATTTTTTTGTTTATGGATTTGCTGAATGATCTGTTGAACTAAGGGCAATGGCCTATTTATAGGTCTTCCTTTCCGTGTGAAAACGTTGTGTGAAAGGCGAAAAATTAAAGTCATCAACTGTGCAGTTTGTGGCTAACGCGCTTTTGACTTTTTTTTTTAACACATTTACAAATGCCCCCACTTCAAGAGTCGGTGAGGAAGAACTTCGGGGATGTGATCTGAACCGAGTCTTGAAGTTTAGTTTGATACTTGAGATGTCTTGATGAATGTTGAATGTTTCGCCTTTTATACTCGTGCGAGGTAGGAGTGTGCTGTTGTTGGACTGTGGTATTGAACTATTTGCCTTTTATACTCGTGCGAGGCAGGAGTGTGCTGTTGTTGATCGCTTTTTATACTCGTTCGAGGCAGGAGTGTTGAACCGTGTTGTCGCCTTTTATACTTATGCGAGGCAGGAGTGTTGAACTTGTGGTGTCGCCTTTTATACTCGTGTGAGGTAGGAGTGTGTTGTTGTTGATCGCTTTTATACTCGTGCGAGGCAGGAGCGTTGAACTTAGTGAACTGTTCGCTTTTTATACTTGTGCGAGGCAAGAGTGTTGAACTTGCTGAACTGTTCACCTTTTATACTCGTGCGAGGTAGGAGTGTACTGTTGTTGATAGCCTTTTATACTCGTACGAAGCAGGAGTATTGAACTTGTGGTGTCGCCTTTTATACTCATGCGAGGCAGAAGTGTTGAACTTGTGGTGTCGCCTTTTATACTCGTGCGAGGCAGGAATGTTGGACTTACTGGTGAGTCGTTGAGCTGTTGAGTTATAGAGCTGCAGAACTGTTGAGCTGTAAAGCTACTGAGCTGTCGAGCTACTGAGCTGTTGAGTTGCTGAGCTGCTGAACTGTCGAGCTATAAACTTAAGATTTGATTCAGGATTTAAACTTTGCCCTCGAATCTGAATTTGGATTTGAGGATGAGTTTTGAACCTGCATATGAGCTTCAGACTTTGTTTTTTTGTTTTTTTGTTTTTTTTTCTTCTTTTTTTTTCAGCTCTTTTTTTTTGCCTTTTTTTTCTTTTTTTGTTTTTTTTTTAACATAACAGTGATTTAGAAATTTATCGCTTGATTGGATCAGGTCGAAATGCATTTCTGACCTGACAGCATGTCAGCATTTCTTTGAATTAGGCATGACCCATCCTACTTGGAAGTGAGCTTATGGCCGAGTCGGTACTCTCGTCCTTCTGTTGGCCTGATTGGCTAAGACCTGTGCCCCCGATTTGAGACAATTGAGGATGATCTTTGCGGTTGACTGCATTAGTGGATCGAATTTGGTAATGCCTAATTTGACGTTTCTCTTTAAGGACGGCTAACCTGTTTTCTATCACGTCCTTTAGCTGTTGGAGAGACAACAATTCTTGATCCAATTCTTCTAATCCTTTGTTGAACTGTGCAATTTTCCTATCCAATTTTGTAAACATGTCTTCTATGCTAGCAGCGTCAATCATCATTTCATCAATATTAGTAGATGATCCGCTACGAAAGACTGTTGTGGACGGCTCTTCTACACTCAAAAATACAAATACAAATTACAGAAAAAAATTTAAACTTTACATGGGGTCGATCTCTGGTAGATCCTCCGATTAATGCTCATATGTGATGTCGTCAAGGGCCGTGAAGAGAGAGAGGTTAAATTTCCACAGCGTATTCTTGAACCGTAGGAAATGAATACCACTGAGGGCTGAGACTTGATCTCAGGGGGTGCTAGAACTTCGATGAGGGCCATAGAGGATTGATCTCGTTCGGAATGATCTAGTTCCGGTGAGGGCTGTATAGGATTGATCTCAGGTGGACTGATTTGACTCCACTGAGGGCCGGGGCTTGATCCCACTCGGATTGATTTAGCTCCGTTGAGAGCCGTAAAGGCTTTATCTTAGGTGAACTGGCTTTGTTAAGAGCTGTAAGAAATTTAATTTCAGACAGATATTTGATATTTTAGATTTATACTTTCACAGATTCAGATCTGAGGTACCGGAGAGTATAAACCAAAAATACACTTAGAAATGGATACTATAAATTTTTTAGGAGAAATTTTCTTGAGAGATTTTCAAAATTTTCTTTTTCTCTCAAGTTCTCTCTATTTTTCTATTTATGGATTTGCTGAATGATCTGTTCAACTAGAGGTAAGGGCTTATTTATAGGTCTTCCTTTCCGTGTGAAAACGTCATGTGAAATGCGGAAAATTAAAGTCATCAACTGTGCAGTCGGTGACAAACGCGCTTTTGACTTTTTTTTTTTTTAACACGTTTACAGTATCACTGCCATAGAATTTCATTTAACTGCATGTAATCAAACACAATAGTCAAAATTTAATTAATTTTGATTGAATTTTTTTTACTCTTTATCCTACTTTTTTTGATTATTGTGATCAATCAAATTATGAAAATATCAGTTTTACAATTTTTTTAAAAGCGTATAATATAGGCAAATTTTTCTTTGTTTTTTTTTTTGTGTCAAATATAATATAATATTGGTAAAGAAGCACAAATGATGCTGGACGTCTAATTTCTATTAAGATATGCAATATTTTGGTTCTAAATTTTTATATTTGGTTACATATGAGTTATAAACCTTTTTGATATTTTATTTAAATTCTAAATTATTTGATTTCTTGTCAAATCAATCATTTTGTTTGCGAAAAGTGATTAATCTATTAAGATTAATTTAATAGAAATTATTAAAAAAAGATATAATATATGAATTGAATATTTTTTGATAAAAAAATATTTAATTCATTAATTTAACATTTTTTCAAATAATTTTTGTAAAGTAAAAATCATTTTTTAACAAATTAATCACTTTCGGTCAATAAATGGACTGATTTGATAAAAAAATTAAAATATTTAGAACTTAAATAAAATTTTAAAAAAATTTAAATCTCATATATATATATATATATATATATATATATATATTTAGAATTAAAAAATACATATTCCAATTTCCATCACATCTATTCCACAAAGTGAGGTTTGCCTTGATAAGAAGTGGGCTCATCTCTATTCACTCACCTCGGAAGATTCCACAATTTGGAAACACTCGAAGCAATAAATAATTTGCTCCAGGAGTTGTTCTCGTGTGAAGGAGCTGCCAGGCCAGAGAGGAGAATGAAGAAATGAGGACAGTTACCGGGATTCGACACCCAAGGCTAGTATCTCTTTTCAATCTGAAGGGTACTTTGCCAATTGGAACAGATTACTGCAGATCTTGAGACTCTACAGGTACGTTGGTTTCCTAGCTTGATTAGTTTGGCGCCTTCCATTGGATCATTTGGAAATCTGTCCCATCTGCATGTATATGGAAATGTGAAGGTTTATTGAATCCGGAAACTTCTTAAAACAACCCAATGTCTGGGGCATCTCACCAAGTTGAGCACAAGCCAAATACAATATTGTGAAGGAAATAGTGGCTAGAGAGGAAGATGACCAGGACGACAATATATACCTGGGGCAATTTGCAACGATTGAAACACCACTATAGGACAGTTGCTCCGTGGAACTGGTTAGTCTCAAAGTAGTGAATACTATATTTGGCTACTAAATAGTGTTTGATGTCATTTTCTTGTTTTAAGCTGGCAGTTTGTCAATTGGGTTGGAATGGATTTCGAGGATCATTGTATTTCGGCGCGAGTCATTATTACCCCTGTAAGTCTTTTTTTTTTTTTTTGGTAAATTAGCCCTATAAATCTGTAACCGAACAAAATTGATGAAGCAGAGTCAGTGATTCAATCTGTAAAACGATAAGCGTTCGTTTATTTTTCAGGAAAACAACATTCTGTAGAATATATTTTTTGAAAATTATTCTTTTCAGAAAAAATGCATTTTCTTTGTGTTTGTTTTTATATAAAAACAAATAATTTTATTTTTTCCTGCGTTTGTTGCATGAAAATGAAAACTATAAATTTTAAAAAAGTAAATACAAAAAAAAGGACATTTAAATCTATATACTCCTGAGCTGCCGTAATGGCCACCTGGAGAACACGGCGTCAACGAATCCAAGGAACTGCAGAGCTCAGAATGTTTATTACTGATTAACATTAGTAAATTCAAAATTGAGCAAATTCCAAGCAAATTCCATTTTCTTGTAACAAGTGGTTTGAGATGCCGGAGTAGGATCCCGGAGGCGGCGTCATTGAGATGCAGTGCGTTTTGGATCGGAGATGAGAAGCCTCCTCAAATGGAAAAACTGATATGAAGCCCTAATAAATTTGTTTAGATTTTTTGACGAGGTCGGAGTTATCTCGGTGGCTGTGATATTTATGCAGAAGGGCTTTGATGTAGTACCAATGCAGTGTACGAGTACTGCATCACATCCACGCCGGGATACCTAATGTTTGGTTCTTAAATTTTTATATTAGTGGCCAA
The DNA here is from genome assembly GCA_021464245.1 of Carallia brachiata. Classification (NCBI taxonomy): domain Eukaryota; kingdom Viridiplantae; phylum Streptophyta; class Magnoliopsida; order Malpighiales; family Rhizophoraceae; genus Carallia; species Carallia brachiata. Next base: position 6,829,254 of record JADCRB010000028.1, on the reverse strand, counting down.
ACGGATTGGTGGCCAAAATGTGGCCATAATGCAATCAGCAGAATTTTTTATGTAACCAAAATGTTAATATGTGTAATAAAAAAATAAGATTATTTTTTTTGTTGCACATTTTTTGATTGTTGTTGTACAAGAAGTACCGCTGGTTGCATTATGGCCACAATGTGGCCACCAAATCCTCTAGTCATGTAATGAGACTCTTTTTTTTATATATGAGTGTTAAATTTTTTTGATATTTTATTTAATTATTTAATTTTTTATTAAATTAATATTTTCTTGTATGAAAAGTAATCAATTCGTTAAAAAATATTTTTAACTAGATGAAATTATTAAAAAAAGATTAAATATACTAATATTCTTTATCAACAAATATGGACATTAATATTCTTTTTAATCAACAAATATAAAAATTAAATATGTAAAGTAAATACTTTTTTATAAAAAAATTTTAATTAGTGTATTTAACTTTTTTTAAATAATTTTTATAAAGTTAAAATTATTTTTTTAATAGATTGATTACTTTCCGTCAATGAATATAAACTAATTTAATAAAAAATATAAAATTCAAATAAAATTTTAAAAAAATTTAAAATTTATTTATAAAAAAAATTAAATTTAAACGGAAAAAATGCATATCCCCGTCCAAGTCTACCGCCTATGTTTTGCATCAGTTTGATTAATTTGGGCCCCGGAATTGCCGTACCAAACGAAGCGTTTTGGGCAAATTATTGAAAAGTCAAATGCATCCTTCTACGTCTTTTACATCATTATTTTTGTCCAAATATCAATATTTTTGGTTCTAAACTTTTAAATTTTTTTACATTTGAGTTATAAACATTTTTGACATTTCATTTGAGTGCTAAATTTTTTAATTTTCTACCAAATCAGTCCCTTTATTTACCAAAAATGATCAATCTATTCAAAAAATTTTTAACTTTACAAAAAATTATTTAAAAAAAGATTAAATATATGAATTGAATATCTTTTCTATCAAAAATATGCATGTTACCTATTTAATTAGTATATTTATGGATTAAAAAAATATTTAATGTGCATATTTTGCTGATGAAAAAAATATTTAATTTATGTATGTATTTAATCTTTTTTAAATAATTTTTATTATGTTAAACTCGTTTATTAATGGATTGACCAATTTTTGTAACTTAAAGGACTGATGTAGTATGAAATTAAAAAGTTTAGAACTCAAATGAAATGTCAACAAAGTTTAGGATTCAAACGTAAAAAATTTAAAAATTTAAGACTTATTTTGTCCACCATTATTTTTGCGCCCTTCCATCTTTTTTTTGTCTTTTCAAAAAATTTTTATTCGATAAAACGAGGGTGGAGGGAAAGAGGCGGCATGTAAGGATCCGAAGGATCGTCAGATTAGCACCGCCACTAGGAGAGGGAGCGGTGGTACAGAAAGAAATCGCTGAGAGAATTCTGAGATTGAAGGAATTCCGAGAGGAATTTCTTGAAAAAAAATACATTTGTAAAGAAACAAAAGATTAGATGATCAAGAGAAGGAATTCTTTATTGATCATCAAACTTATCAATTACAGAATGTGATTCTCTATTTATGCAATTACATCAATGTAATCAACCAATCAACGGCTACCATCTACTCTTATCTCACCAACGGTCTACACAAGCCACTCATCTTTATAGACTAATAACAACCTTGCATTTTTATAAGAGATAAAGCTAACTAACTAATTGCCGCTTTTCCCGCCTTCTTCTAGGCAAGCTACGTGTACTTGCCAGCTGTGCGTCATTCTGACTTGTGTCAAGCGGCGTCGCCCAGCTCAAAGGCCATCCGTCTCGGGGTTGAAACCGATCAACAACAAGGCTGACTTCCACAATGTCTCCGTTGCAACTCCACCGAGCGCGCCAGACGGCGTCGAAGGACAGAGCAGTGGCGAGCGGCGGCGCAAGGTGGAGCAAAGGATTTTGAAGACTTCTCCTGCGTTATACCGGCTTGATTCCGGCGCGTGGTTCGGGGGATGGATAGATCCGGAAATAGCAGTCCGGAATAGGTGGATCTGAGTGCAACAGCAGCTGTGGCTGGCGACGACGACAGTCGCGACGAATTTTTGGCGAGCTGCAGCAGAACAAAATGTACGGACTGTCAAATATTAAATTAGATTATGATGAAGCCCAAATTAGGAAAATAACATCCCACTTAAAAAAATAGGATGTTATTTTCTTTAAAAACTAATTAGATTTTTTTTGACTGAATGTTATTTTTTTTATTATTCTAAACTTAGAAAAGTTTAGAAAATATTTTTTAAAATAATGTTTTCTGCAAAACAAATAAACCATAAAATTTTTTTCTCTCTTTGGATTGTTAGATTCTCCACCCCGCACCTTCTTTTTATTCTTGTTTTTTTTTTTTTTTTTCCACAATCAAGCAGAAAAAAGTTTGAAAAACAATGGAAAAATAGAAGAAATTGAGCTTGTCCACTTGGAACTAAAAATTAATAAATCCTTTTTTGTTTTACTTCCCCCTAACTGATAATATTTCGTGGACCAGTAGCCCAAATCTGTTGTTCCTAAATTTCTTGCCCCCACAATTCATTGATGAGGATGGCTAGAGTATTGGGGATATTAGACGAGACATTCTTTGACCCAGAAAGATTGGTTCATGGTAATGCATGTCCCATTCTAAAGTCTTAAATTCTATACAACAGATAAACCTGGAGAAGATTTGCCATGAGTCACTTGTGGTAGAGGCCTTCATGAAGCTACGAATATTAACAGTAAGACATTTCAGGTCCACGATTACAAGGCTTTCGCGGCTTTGTGAATTAGAAGTTGTTTCTCTAGCTGGAGATATAAGTGTTTGTCTTTTGGGGGGAGAGGATGCTAAGATGGCCACTTGGGCTGGAAGCCCCTACCCAAGCTAGGCAAGACGCTACACGATGGACAGGCCCAGCTGGTCGATTGGAGCAAAGTCAGTCGAAGAGAACACCAAATCTTTGCTCAGCGCTCAGACAGTAGAGTTGGCCGAAAGCAGGGGAGAGTGGTTGACCACCCGAGGGATGAGCAATCCAACTCGACCCGGCCTCAAGTCCTACAGTGGACCATTTTGGTAATCGGCATTGAGGTCATAGTTGAGTAAGAGACATCGCTAGGAGGCTTCAAGTCACAGACATGTGAGTTTTGTAGTACGTCCAGATCAAAAGTCGAAGGAATTGGGGACCTCTCCAGTCCCCAGTTGTTCATTTTCTTGCAGGTGCAAACCTCAGCTTTGAGCCCAACTAACTTTTGGTGAGCTCCTAATGAATTATGAACGGTACATTTTTTTGTTTTATAAGTTGGGTCTAACAAAGTTGTAAATAAGAATGATTTATAGCATGTTATAATTTAACTTATTATTAAATATTATGTTGAAATAAAAGGTTAAAGATTTAAATTTTATTTTTTATTAATCTCTTTCATCTTTTATGTGTATATATATATATGAGTTATGACTATTTCAAAAAAAAAAAAAAAAACAAATCTTATGGAATGAGAAAGTAATGAAACAATTAAGGTTTTTTTAAATTTTATTATTCTCAACATTAGGATTCAAATTGCACTCGAAAACATATACTTAACACAATGGTACGTTATGACAAAAATTAATAATAATAATAATAATAATAATAATAACACAATGGTGTACGTAAATATATTTAGATGACTAGAGTTGATGGCTTGCCCTATCTTAATTAGCTATATGATACTATATTGAAAGTGAATTCTGAAGAGAACAAAATTGTTATGGTGTCGAAGATGACTTGGACACAAAAGTTTCTTTTGCAGCAACCATTTGAGCTTCCATTCCTCCGCCTATTGGACAAAAATTTGGTTTTGTTTCTCCCCCTTTCTCTCCCCTTCCCTTCGTTATTTTCCATTTGTTTCTTTTTCTTAGTTGATGTGGTCATTATAAGAGAAAAAGACCTTAGGACAGTAATGACAGAAGTGAAGGTCCAAGTCTTTTTTTAAAAAAATTAAATGAAGCTTAGTCATTTTGTCCTTTTTTTTATGTAATAGGACCCTTTTCTTTTATGTTGATTTCATCTCCTAGTTGTTTCTCATTGGTCTCATTCTGTCTTTCCACTTGTCTTTTTTAACCGATTAGTGGCATAAGCAATAGTCTTTTTCGAGATCCTTTTTTATGGGATTTTTAGATTTAAAGAATAAAGTCTTTTCACGAGTCTTTTTTAAAAAATTTTTATGTAAACAAACGATAAACTCCTCCAAAGTCCTTTTTTATTATTTTTTTAAAATTTAAGCAATATAGTCTTTTTTCAATCTTTTTTTCTTTAAAAAAATTAGATTTAAAATTTAGTCATTTTTTATTGAAAAAAATGTTGAGATTAAATCTTTTTGAGTATTTCCATACGTACATTAGTTTGCTTGGAGTATTTCCATGGCCGCCTTCTTTGAACAGAAATATATGGGCTTGAATTATTTATCGCTGTCAACAATTTAGCTACGATATTCTAACCTATCCGTCTCGCACACAGTTAAGGAAATTGGTAAGACCATTCGGGTACATATATTCAACGTGCTTTGCTTTGGTTGTTAGGAGATTCCTTTTCAGTGGTTTGAGTGGCAAAGCTCAACGTACTAAATTTGAGTAGATTGTAAGGAAGAGGAGAAGCGTGATTTACAATAGAGCAGTGGCACGCAGCATGAAGAATTTTATCATGATCTTTCATGAATTAATTTTTTTATTGATGTAATAAGAAGTTTTTTGTAATTTAATTTTTATTTTAAATTTTAGGTAGATATAGTGTTATATTAAAATTTAAAAATTTTCGTAAACCTTTGTGAAAAATTTTCGTAATGTTTATATTTATTCTTGATAATAAAAGTGAACTCATCTCTTCACTTATACGTTTTTCCGAATCAATTTCTCCCATCTCAGTTCTAAAATTTTCAAGTCTCGTTAAGATACTTTTCTTGAAAATTAATGATTGAAAGTTCTTTAACACGCACGCGCATACACACAAACACACATATTTGATACACAGGGTAGAAAAAAGAAAACAGAGATATTTAGGGCCTGTTTGGAGACGTTGACAATTTTTTGTTATTGTTTCTTATTTTTTGTTTTCCTATTTTTGCTGTTTGTTGAATTTTTGTATTTTTTGCTGTTAATTTTTGTTTTTTGTTTTTTACAAAAATAAAGAAGTAGATAGATAAAAGATAGTGAGAGATATAGTAAAAAACAGTATGAATAGAGAGAGAAAAAGAGGAGAGCGAAAGAGAGGGTAGAAGAGAGAATGAATAGAGAGAGTGGTAGAGATAGAAAAGAGAGAGAATGAGTAGAGAGAATGGTAGAGATAGAAAAAAGGAGAGAGAGAGGGTAGAGAGAAAAAGCATAGAGAGAGAAAGAGGGTAGGGAGAGAATGATTACAGAAAATGACAGAGAGAGAAGAGAGAGAGAGCGTCGAGAAAGAATGAGTAGATTAAATGGTAGAGAGAAAAATGAGAGAGAGATGGTCGAGAGAGAATGAGTAAAGAGACTAGTAAAGTGAGAAAAAGAAGAGAGAGTGTGGGTAGAGTGAATTGTAGAGAAAGAAAAAAAAGAGAGAGAGGGTAGAGAGAGAATGAGGAGAGAAAATGGTAGAGTGAGAAAAAGGAAAGAGTGTGTGGGTAGAGAGTGAATGGTAGAGAGAGAAAAAAGAGAGAGAATGAATAGAAAGAGTGGTAGATTGAGAAAAATGAGAGAGTGTGAGTAGAGAGAGAAAAAGGAGAGAGAGGGTAGTGAGAGAATGAGGAGAGAGAACGGCAGAGTGAGAAAAGGGAGAGAGTGAGGGCAAAGAGTGAATGGTAGAGAGAGAAAAAGGAGAGAGAGAGGGTAGAGAGATAATGAGTAAAAAGAATGGTAGAGTAAGAAAAGGAGAGAGTGTGAGTAAAGAGAGAATGACAGAGAGAAAAAGAAGAGAGAGAGAGAGGGTAGAGAGAGAATAAGTAGACAGAATGGTAGAGATAGAAAAAGGAGAGAGAGGGTAGAGAGAGAAAGTATAGAGAAAAAGTTAGAGAGAGAAAAAATAGAGAGGGATAGCGAGAAGATGAATAGAGAGAGACATAGTGAAGAGGGTGGATAGAGAGAGAAAAGGTTGTGAGAGAAAGTATAACAAAAAAAGTGAAAAACAAATTGAGAAAGTATGTTTTATTATTTTCTCATTCTGTTTTTTTTTTTTGCAAAATTCTTTCAAGTTTTCAATAAAAAAATAGAAAACAAAAACGATACCAAACATATTTTCTGTTTTTTTATAAAAAATAAACAAAAAACAGAAAGAATAATCCTTACCAAACGGGGCCAAATGAACACAGTTACAGACAAGAATTCACAAATATACAATAATGAATATAAATTTTTGTTTTTGCATGTCTTTTTTGTTATTTGCACGACGATAATGGTTGCGATTCATTAAGATGAGAATGTATCCAAGTTGTATCCATTTTCCATATTAAGGATGAGAGATAAGGGCTTAAACCAGTTTTCCTAGTTACCAATCTATTTATGATACTTGTTAATTTTATTATTTTTTTGAGTAAGTAAAATTTATTTATAATTTAATGTCACAAAATTTATTTTTTATTTCAAATAAATTCTACTAATTATACAGTATAAAGTTATGAGTAAGTCATACTTACTAAAACATATAAGTTAAATTATAAATCATCTCCATTTTATTTATTCCTTAAAATGTTTGTTTTTTTTTTTTCTCTTTCTAGTTTCCTTCATTTTCCCGTCAATCAAGCATCCCAGTCAACAGGAGTGGTCAATAAGTGACGATCGAATCTAATCCGGCAACTTCGATTTAGCCATTTTCTCAGAAAAAAAAAAAAGAAAACACACGTCCAGATTCCCAGAAACATGGATCCCCCTCTGCCTGTTGTTTCTACTGCTAAGTCTGGAGTGATATTCAAACAACGGCAGGTTGGACTTTTAACGATTGCTGCTGCTGTTCTCCTTTAAGTCCTTCAACTCATTAGTGAGTGTAATTGCTTTGTCGCATTTTGAACACAAACCAATAAGGGTTTTAATTTAATTAAAAGAGGGATAATTGTTTAGCTTTTTCCTGGCCTAATATATATACCGTCAATCAGAAGGCTCAAATCTTTTTAGTTCCTAAACATTTTTTCGGTTGTACACGAAGATTGCTGTAGACCAGACAAAAACAGCCCATAGCTCTGTTAGTAATATGAACTGACAGTAATTGACGTCACGAATTTCACTTACCTTAATTAATAAGTTATGCTTACGTAACAAAAATACTCAAGTTTAAAAAACGTTTAATTCCTCTACAGCAATTTTATTACTTAAATTTAAGTGATTTTTATCGTACAAATATAAAATATTAATTAAAATAAGTGAATTTTGTCACATTAAATACATATATTTCATCGCTATTGGCTACGGGCTACGGCCCTTAAAAAGCCGCCCACCCCTGCGTCTTTATTTTATTATTATTATTATTATTTTTTTTTTTCTCTCTCTGGGACCGGTGGGTTGGATACATAGTTATTAAAACCGACTCGGACACTGACCCGATCAGGCGGCTGGGTCAGTGGGTCATTAGTTCAACTAGTGGGTCATTAGTTCAACAAATGAGTCATTAATTCTTAAGAAAATGAATATATTAAATAATATATATAAATTTTTGTACAATTTAGTACAATAACTACATTTTTACAAATTAAAAAGTAGTTTATACTAATCAAAATTTTGATAAAAATTTTTAAAAAACTATTTTTTAAGGTCAATTGTAACATATTATTTGATATATGAACAATGTTCAATTATTGCATACAGAAAAATATATTACAAAAATTAAAAAATTATTAAATTGTAAAAAAAAATATTGTGTAATACTGTTTAGTATTATGAAAATATTATTTTTATCATTCACACAGTAAAAAGTAAAAAAAAAATAAATTTTAGTGTGTAAATATTATACAAATATTATTGGTCAAGTAATAAAAAATGAAAAAAATTTATAATTTTTATTGTTTGAACACTGTTTATCATTAAAAAAATATTATTTTTACTGCTTACACAGTAAAAAGTGAAAAAAAAATTATAATTTTTTTACGGTTTGACAACTGTTCATCATTAAAAAATATTATTTTTACTGTTTACACAGTAAAAAGTGAAAAAAAAATTTGTTATTCAAATGACCCGGTTACTGTTCACGCGAACCGGCCCGGCCCAGTGCCTAGGTCACCGGTCGGATTGGACCGGGTTTAATAACTATGGTTGGATAACACCCACCCATTAAAGAATTATAAAAAAAAAAATTAGGCGAACCGTTGTCCCATAAGTCTAATTCGGGTACATGGGTTCCCCTATTTTATTTTATTATTTTTTTAAAAATCTGTCTGAATTGAAAAAATAAAATAATTTACAAATGCAAGGAAAATATTTGATGGATTTTTCTATATCAGATTAAGTAGTATTAAGATGATATAAGTTATTAATAAAATAAATTTAAAAAAAATTTAAAAAATAAATAAATTATTAAAAACTATAAAATAAATTATGTAATTATTTTAATATTATATAAAATACAATAATATAATAAAACTTTAAATGAAATATGAGATTGAATCTCCCCATCTCATCTCGAGGTTTATATTTAGCGGCCTCTCAGCTGTATCTGATAGGAATCTTCTTGTTTTCTCGTAACATTTCTTTATTCTGTAAACACCAAAAAAATTACAAAAAAAAAAAAAAAAAAATCAATGCATGCCCTACATGAAAGCAACAAGTGCATGCATATGAAAATGATGATTTCCATTTGGTTGATGACCATGCAAAATGTCAAAATTCAACCACCAAAGAGGGTCCTTGCCATGTAGGATCCTACTCATGATGAATCATATGGAAATTTTAATTTCCATTTGATTGCAAAATGTCAAAATTCAACCACCAAAGAGGGCCCTTGCCATGTAGGATCATATGATTCATCTTTCCATTTGATTGCAAAATGTCAAAATTCAACCACCAAAGAGGGCCCTTGCCATGTATGATCCAAGTCATACAATTTTGGCATCCATCCTCCCCCAAAACCCTATAAATAGGGATCCCCTCAAAGCCTTTCAATGCATCCCATGCAAAGCAAAAATCTCATCTTCTAAAGCTTTGCATCTCTTCCTTTCTCTCTCTAAATATTTTGGGTGTATGCTCTCTGGCTGCCACTAAGTTGGATCCGCTAGATCAAAAACCCAAGATATTAAATATCCGAGTGGGATCAAGCCTCTTACGGCCCTCACCGGAGTCCATCCAGTTCGAGTGGGATCAAGCCTCCTACGGCCCTCACCGAAGTCCATCCAGTCCGAGTGGGATCAAGCCTCCTACGGCCCTCACCGGAGTTCAACTAATCCACTTGAGATCAAGCCTCGGCCCTCAGTGGGATCCATTTCCTACAGTTCAAGTTCACTCTGTGGAAATTCAACATCTCTCGGTCAAGATTAAGCCTTCACGGCCCTTGACTAAATTACACAGGAGCATTAATCGGAGGATCTACTCAGAGATCGACCCCACATAAATTTCTTTTTATTTTACAATTTTTTATTGTAATTTGTTTCTATATTTTTGAGTCTAACTGTTACAGGCTCGGAAATTTACCCGTTACAAATTTTTGGCACGCTCGGTGGGACATCTCTACCTCCCATCTTTTGCTCCTTAGAAAAAAAAAAAAAAGTTGGTGGCACAACGGCCATTTCAAGGCCTATGGGCCGTGAAATGGCCAACACCAACACAACTCTAGAGGGTAGGAATCCGGCGCATCGGTGGCACTAAAGATGAACAAGACTATCGCCACCAGTAAAAGGACAACTGCTCAATCGCCTGCATTAATCATCCTACTTGAGTACGTAGGTTCGCAAACTCGTGCATAAACACAGTTCTCATCCAACTGGACCAGTAGAGGGACACAAGCACCGACTCTGCGACAAGCTCACATCCAACTGGGATGGGCTATACCTGGTTCAAGAAGCCTACGTCAATTACGCTTGCATGCTGTCAACGCATCCCGACCTGGTTCGATCAAACGGTAAACTTCTAAAATTTACTGTGTAAAAACAAAAAAAAAAACAAAAAAAAGGCAAAAAAAAGAGAAAAATAAAAAAGGAAATAAAAAGAAAAACAAAAAATAAGCACGAAAAAAAAAAGCCAAAAAAAAGAGGAAAAAAAAAAAGAAGAAAAAAAAATGTCTAAAACTTATGTGCAAGTTCAGAACCCTTCCTCAAAATCCAAATCTAGATTCGGGGGCAGATCTCAAACCCCAATTCAAAACCCAACAAATCCAAATTCGGGGGCAAAATCCAAGCCCGAACCCAAATTCTAGTTCAAAATCCAAGTCCAAATTCAAACTCGGGCCTAAAGCCCAAATTCAAATCCAAGCCCAAATTCAAATCCAGGCCCAAAAAGCCTAAACTCAAACCCCAGCCTAAAGCCCAAATTCACAAAATCTAAACTCGGGCTCAAAGCCCAAATCCAAGTTCCAACTCAAAGTCCAAATCCAGATTCGGGGGCAAAGTTTAAACCCTGAATCAGAATCCAAGTCAACAACTCAGCAGCTCACCAGCTCAACAGTTCAGCAGCACACTCCTGCCTCGCACGAGTATAAAAGGCGATAATCAATACACCACAGTTCAGCACTCCTGCCTCGCACGAGTATAAAAGGCGATCAACAGTTCAGTACTCCTGCCTCGCACGAGTATAAAAGGCGATCAACAGTTCAGCACTCCAGCCTCGCACGAGTATAAAAGGCGAACAGCTCTACAGCGCACTCTGCCTCGCGAGATAAAAGGCGAACAGCTCTACAACGTACTCCTGTCTCGCACGAGTATAAAAGGCGATAATCAATGCAATACAGTTCAGCACTCCTGCCTCGCACGAGTATAAAAGGCGAACAGCTCTACAGCACACTCCTGCCTCGCACGAGTATAAAAGGCGATCAACAGCAGCACACTCCTGCCTCACCCGAGTATAAAAGGCGACACCACAGTTCAGCACTCCTGCCTCGCACGAGTATAAAAGGCAATCAACTACAGCACACTCCTGCACCGCACGAGTATAAAAGGCGAACAATCCAGCAAGCTAGACTCCTGGCCCGCACGAGTATAAACTGTGAACGGCACAAAAAAAAAAAAAAAAAAAATCGGAAGTCCCGATCTGAAAGCCCAAGCGAAAGTCAAAGTCCAAACACAAAATCCAAACACTCAACAATCCAGCAAACAAACTGCTGGCCCGCATGAGTATAAACTGTGAACGGCCCAAAAATATAAAAGCGACGGAGGGTTTGAGTCTGAAACTCAGCATCAGTCTCAATCGATCGTCACCACATACCAGACGTTTGCTCCTCTGCCACAAGAAAGATGGAACCAGTTGCAGAACCTCAAGACAAGGGAGAAGAAAAGTCACCCCGCACAAGGTGGCAACCAACCGTGGCACAACTGCAAATTTTGGAGGAAATCTTCCACAACAATGGAGGTATTATTCCTAGTGCATCTCAAATTTACCAACTTGTCTCACGATTGCGCCCGCTCGGGGCAATCGAAGGAAAAAATGTGTTTTATTGGTTCCAGAATCGGAGAAGCATGAAGAAACCAGCACTGAGAACTGTTTTTTCCAAAGAACAGTCTGTCGTTCCGATAATAAATGTCACCGGTACAGCTTCGCCCTCAAATGAAACAGGTCCGAGTTCTTCCACTGCAATGGTCTCTCCACGGTATGTTCATCAAAGTCGTAGCCCATGGGAGCATGCATGCTGGTCCTAGTGGTCTTACGGAGTCAGCCAAAGGTTCATCCCTCCTAGGTACTTAAGTCTAGGAGGAATTTTTCTAGCAGAAAGGAGTTATTCCGGCGAAACTTTGCCTCTCTTTCCAGACTATTCCGGCAGCATCAACCAGCTGGAAAGCGACGTCGACGTCGACGTCAACATCATCGGCCCACCAGACGAGGTCGAGCTTGACTTGGAGTTGCACCTCGGGCCCCGCTAGGACGGCCGACAAGATAAGGTGCAACGACTTTGGCAGCACACGGCAACGACTTTGGCAGCACACGGAAAGGGACGTGGATGGCCCTACTCGAATCTGCGTACCTTCTTTTTGACTTTCCAAAAAAAAAAAAAATCTTTATCGTATGTATATATATATCTTGCATTCCCGAGTTGTAATACTCACCCCTCAGCTCTTCTTTCTCAAAAGAATGCACTTGTCTCAGGAAGTTCTTCGATCAAGAAGTTGGAGGCGCACGAGCTAAGAAAAGAAGGAGTAGTCTTCCTCGAGGGATCCCTAAAAGCCCTCGAAACTCAGTCTCCAACGCCTTCGGTGTCATGGAGTTCCAACTACTCTCCTTAGTTCACATCTACCACAGAGCGATGAGACGCTGCAATTATCCTAATCTTCCTTTGGATGCGGCGACGTACAGGGAAGTTCCAACTACTCTCCTTACGTCGAAGCAGACTTGGGAATCATCACTACAGTCAGTCTCTCTGTGTGCCAGTTTTGAAGTTCCGAGGTGCTGGGCCTTCCTCTTGGGGAGGTTCAAGTTATTTGCCTACCGGATCATCCTCACCAGAGCTTTCGAACTTCAAAGAACCTTTGTCAGCCTTTACTAGCTATGGAAGCTCGAATGCACCTGGAGCTAGAATGTCAATTTTTATATTGGCTGGGCTGCTAACTTTCTCAAGATCGTATCAGATTCCTATTGCGATCCAACAACAGCAGGCATGGTCAAAGATAGAAGACTCCAACATTCAACGTTCATTAAGACATCTCAAGTTTCAAACTGGACTTCAAGACTCGGTTCGGATCATTACTGTAAAATTCTTCCTTACCGACCCTTGAAGTGGGGGCATTTGTAAACACCAAAAAAATTACAAAAAAAAAAAAAAAAAATCAATGCATGCCCTACATGAAGCAACGTGCATGCATATGAAAATGATGATTTCCATTTGGTTGATGACCATGCAAAATGTCAAAATTCAACCACCAAAGGGGTCCTTGCCATGTAGGATCCTACTCATGATGAATCATATGGAAATTTTAATTTCCATTTGATTGCAAAATGTCAAAATTCAACCACCAAAGAGGGCCTTGCCATGTAGGATCATATGATTCATCTTTCCATTTGATTGCAAAATGTCAAAATTCAACCACCAAAGAGGGCCCTTGCCATGTATGATCCAAGTATACAATTTTGGCATCCATCCTCCCCCAAAACCCTATAATAGGGATCCCCTCAAAGCCTTTCAATGCATCCCATGCAAAGCAAAAATCTCATCTTCTAAAGCTTTGCATCTCTTCCTTTCTCTCTCTAAATATTTTGGGTGTATGCTCTCTGGCTGCCACTAAGTTGGATCCGCTAGATCAAAAACCCAAGATATTAAATATCCGAGTGGGATCAAGCCTCTTACGGCCCTCACCGGAGTCCATCCAGTTCGAGTGGGATCAAGCCTCCTACGGCCCTCACCGAAGTCCATCCAGTCCGAGTGGGATCAAGCCTCCTACGGCCCTCACCGGAGTTCAACTAATCCACTTGAGATCAAGCCTCGGCCCTCAGTGGGATCCATTTCCTACAGTTCAAGTTCACTCTGTGGAAATTCAACATCTCTCGGTCAAGATTAAGCCTTCACGGCCCTTGACTAAATTACACAGGAGCATTAATCGGAGGATCTACTCAGAGATCGACCCCACATAAATTTCTTTTTATTTTACAATTTTTTATTGTAATTTGTTTCTGTATTTTTGAGTCTAACTGTTACAGGCTCGGAAATTTACCCGTTACAGTGGTCCCTGCAAAATTTGTCATATACTATGACAGGAAAGCATATTATAATTTAAAGCTTAATGATAACTTAAATAATTTGGGCGATGCAGAAATAATTCATTTTTTCGCTCAGGAGAGAGTGAGGGCAAAGAGTGAATGGTAGAGAGGGAAAAAAGAGAGAAAGAGGGTATAGAGATAATGAGTAAAAAGAATGGTAGAGTAAGAAAAGGAGAGAGTGTGAGTAAAGAGAGAATGACAGAGAGACAAAGAAGAGAGAGAGAGGGTAGAGAGAGAATAAGTAGACAGAATGGTAGAGATAGAAAAAGGAGAGAGAGGGTAGAGAGAGAAAGTTAGAGAGAGAAAAAATAGAGAGGGATAGCGAGAGAATGAATAGAGAGAGACATAGCGAAGAGGGTGGATAGAGAGAGAAAAGGTTGTGAGAGAGAGTATAACAAAAAAAGTGAAAAATAAATTGAGAAAGTATGTTTTATTATTTTCTCATTCTGTTTTTTTTTTTTGGAAAAATCTTTCAAGTTTTCAATAAAAAAATAGAAAACAAAAACGATACCAAACATATTTTCTGTTTTTTTATGAAAAATAAACAAAAAAACAGAAAGAATAATCCTTACCAAACGGGGCCAAATGAACACAGTTACAGACAAGAATTCACAAATATACAATAATGAATATAAATTTTTGTTTTTGCATGTCTTTTTTGTTATTTGCACGACGATCATGGTTGCGATTCATTAAGATGAGAATGTATCCAAGTTGTATCCATTTTCCATATTAAGGATGAGAGATAAGGGCTTAAACCAGTTTTCCTAGTTACCAATCTATTTATGATACTTGTTAATTTTATTATTTTTTTGAGTAAGTAAAATTTATTTATAATTTAATGTCACAAAATTTATTTTTTATTTCAAATAAATTCTACTAATTATACAGTATAAAGTTATGAGTAAGTCATACTTACTAAAACATATAAGTTAAATTAAAATCATCTCCATTTTTTTTATTCCTTAAAATGTTTGTTTTTTTTCTCTTTCTAGTTTCCTTCATTTTCCCGTCAATCAAGCATCCCAGTCAACAGGAGTGGTCAATAAGTGACGATCGAATCTAATTCGGCAACTTCGATTTAGCCATTTTCTCAAAAAAAAAAAAAAAAAAAAAAACACGTCCAGATTCCCAGAAACATGGATCCCCCTCTGCTTGTTGTTGTAAACATATTAAAAAAAAAGTCAAAGGTCAAAAAAAAAGTCAATAGTCGACTTATTTCTTTCGCACGCATACTTTCACACGAAAAAGTCGACTTCTTCCTTTCACACGCAAGTTTTCACACGGAAAAGTCGAGAAAAAAAAATTTAGAAAAAAAAAGAGAAAAAGATCGCACAAAGAGAAGTACAGTTGCCGGTACCAACAAAAAGGCAACTGCTCCATTGCCTGCATCAACTACCCTACCTGGGTACGCAGATCTAGAAACCCGGAGAAGAACACAATTTCTTGCCGTCCAAACCTGAAAAAATATCGAAACGGAGAGTCCATAGCTCGCACAATAACAGGATCTCTCCCCTGACTCTCTTGCCGCATGGAGGAGTCGATCACCCACCCCGATCGAAGTTGGGGGCAACACGACAAAGCCCGCTGAACAGAATCCAACTCATTCTGTAGAGATCCACACAGAGGAATCAGAAGAGTTCTCTCCCCCTGCCTTTCGCGGAGCTTCATTTGTTGTCGTCATGATGACCAACACAACCAGTACAGAAGAAAAAATTTCAGAATTGGAGAACAAGATTTTGCAGCTGATCAAAGTTGTAGAGAAAAAGGATCAACAGATCGCCGCTCTCAAAGGAAAAGCCCCAATCCAAATTGATCCTGAGATCTGCGAGGAGCAACCATATCCACCCGGTTTCACTCCAGAAGCCACACCAGCCGACGTCTTCACTGCAGAAAAGCGACCAGGTAGTTCTACACAGCTGCCACCCTCAAATTCTGTAACTTCGCTATCTGTTCAACAATTGCAGGAAATGATAGCCAATACGATCCGACTGCAACAAGCTACATCCTTCCAAGGATCACAGATGTACGTCAAACCGTACACCAGACGGATCGAAAGTCTCAACATGCCTTTGGGCTACCAGCCGCCCAAATTTCAACAATTCGACGGACGAGGCGATCTCAAACAGCATATCGCCCACTTCGTTGAAACCTGCAACAACGCAGAGACTTACGGAGATCTCTTGGTGAAGCAGTTTGTTCGTTCACTTAGGGAGACCGCTTTCACCTGATTCATAAATCTTGAACCAGAATCGATCGACAGTTGGGAACAGCTACAACGAGAGTTCCTCAACAGATTTTTCAGCACTCGAAGGACGGTAAGTATGATGGAGCTTACCAGCACCAAACAAAGGAAAGGAGAGCCCGTTGTCGAATACATCAACAGATGGCGTGCCCTCAGCTTGGACTGCAAAGATCGCCTGACGGAGACTTCTGCCGTGGAGATGTGCATCCAGGGAATGCATTGGGAGCTGTTATACATCCTGCAGGGTGTCAAACCCCGAACTTCGAAGAACTGGCGACCCGCGCACATGATATGGAGATAAGCATCCAGACTTCCGGAGGCACGGTTCCCATCCAGTTGGACCAGCAAGGGGGCAGAAGGGAGATTAAGAAACCCAACAGCTCCGGAAAAGGAAAGAAGTGATGACTGTTGAAGCCGCACCAGTAAAAGTGGGAGCAAAGCTAAGGTAAATCCTCCGACCCAAATAACTCAGCCAAAACAACAGGAAAGGCGGAAGGTGACATTGCGAGAGTTGGAGCAGAAGCAGTATCCATTCCCCGACTCAGACGTCCCCGACATTCTTGAACAACTCTTGGAGGCGAAGCTGATCGAACTCCCAGAGTGCAAGCGGCCGAATGAAAAGGATCGAGTCAGCGATCCGAGATTCTGCAAATATCACCGGATAGTAAGTCATCCAACCGAGAAGTGTTTCGTCCTGAAGGAGCTAATCATGAAGCTCAAGCCAGAATAAAATCATTCTGGACCAGGAAGGCATAACCTCGGCAAACCAGACCACCATCACTTCAAAACCATCAGAAGAGGTGACACACCGTAAGGAGGAGCCGCTCGACAAAAAGTCGACAAAGAAGGTATATGAAGCTCTCCAAACCCTTCTCGCTAACCCTCAGTTGTTTGCAATCAACAGAAGTGTGGCAAAATCAAGTCAGGCAATACTCTCCAGACCTCAGCTGAACCTCTGCCATCAAGTAATTCCACTCGCGGAGCACAACGGCCCAAAATCACGTCGGATGTTACTCTGCTATCTCATTTTCAGATGAGGATCTCCTGCTGGGGTCCAAACCCCACAATCGGCCGCTGTATGTATCAGGCTATGTGAGAACAGAAGGTCCGACGTATTCTGATCGACGATGGCTCAGCAGTCAATATTATCCCAAAATCCACCATAAAGGAGCTCGGCATCGGCATTGATGAATTATCAGACAGCCGCTTGATGATTCATGGCTTTAATCAAGGAGGACAGAAAGCAATTGGGATGATTCGCTTGGAGCTAACTATCGGTAATCTCACTTCTAGCACTCTATTTCATGTGATGATGCACGTACCACATATAAGATGTTGCTAGGACGACCGTGGATTCATGGAAATGGAGTTGTGCTCTCAAGCCTGCATCAGTGCTTCAAGTACTACAATGGTGGCGTTCAAAAGGTCAATGCTGACTTAAAGCCGTTCGATGATGCTGAATCACATTTGGCGGATGCAGTCTTCTACACCGACACAGACAATCCGGAGATCATTCCATCAAAAGCTACTTGGACTGGGGGCATCCACAAAAAGGGAAAAGCTGTCGAAGAACCTGCCAATGCCAACCCAGCTCCAACAAATGAAAAGCTGCCACAGCCTGCTGAACTTCGTCCGAAGGATGTTGCATCTTCAAGCTCCACTCCAGTCCTACGCTATGTGCCGAAGTCACGACGCTCAGAAGGTCAACCCCCTTTCTCTTGTATTGATCTAAACAGGAGCAAGGACATAGCCAACCCAAACAAAGGAGCTGCACAACCTGAAGGAGACTTACACTCTGCCGATACCAAAGATTGAGCCGGTTTTGTCTCAAAACCATTAAAAGGCTTCGTCAAACCACACACGGGGGCAGTCGAAGGCGGCTCACTTCCAGAAAGAAGAACACATGAAGGATTTGATCCTAATGCATACAAGCTTTTGGCAAGGCGGGCTATGACTTCTCAAACCCGAGCACAATGGGTACGCTGCCGTCCACACATGGCGCCGCTTCTCAAACATCACAGTCCCGACCTGGCTTAGGCTATCAGGAGAAGTCACCTGTGCGGATCACGCTAAAGAGCCGAAGCCGAGCAGCTGATGCACGTGCCATCACCACCAC
The DNA here is from genome assembly GCA_021464245.1 of Carallia brachiata. Taxonomy (NCBI): domain Eukaryota; kingdom Viridiplantae; phylum Streptophyta; class Magnoliopsida; order Malpighiales; family Rhizophoraceae; genus Carallia; species Carallia brachiata. Next base: position 6,811,056 of record JADCRB010000028.1, on the reverse strand, counting down.
CACCAAACAAGACAGGCTTATCCAGTCAAACAAAGAAGGTGAAGTCAGAGGTTCTACATTTCATGTCACAATTAGCGAGGAGGCTGATTCCGACTCATCAGGGTGAAGTGAAGGAGGCTCCCCCGGAACTTGAAGATGGTGGCCAAGCAACTGTTGATGAACTCAAGGAGGTCAATCTTGGCTCTCCGGAAGATCCTCGACCTACATTTGTAAGTGCTTTACTTACTGCAGAAGAAGAGCAAGAATATGTTCAGGTATTAAGTCAATACAGGGACGTGTTCGCATGGAGTTACAAAGAAATGCCTGGACTTGACCCAAAAATTGCGGTGCATCGTCTAGCAGTAAAGAAGGGTGTTCGTTCTGTCAAGCAGCCACAACGACGGTTCCGCCCGGAACTCATTCCACAAATCGAGGAGGAGGTTAACAAGCTGATCAATGCGGCTTCATCCGAGAGGTCACCTACCCAACGTGGATTGCCAACATGTCCCGGTAAGAAAGAAGAATGGACAGTTGAGGGTATGTGTTGATTTTCGAGATCTTAACAGGCCTGCCCGAAAGATGACTTTCCGTTGCCCATAACGGAGATCACAGTCGATGCAACAACGGGTCACGAAGCATTGTCCTTCATGGATGGTTCTTCAGGCTATAACCAAATCAGAATGGCACCAGAAGACGAGGAGTTGACAGCATTCCGCACCCCAAAAGGTATATACTGCTACAAAGTTATGCCGTTTGGATTAAAAAATGCTGGCGCCACTTATCAACGTGCTATGCAAAAAATTTTTGATGACATGCTGCACAAGATTGTAGAATGTTATGTTGATGACTTAGTTGTAAAGACTAAGAAGCGCAAAGACCACCTCGAGGATCTCAAGACAGTGTTCGAAAGACTTCGGAGGCATCAGCTCAAAATGAACCCTCTCAAGTGCGCATTCGGTGTCACATCAGGAAAGTTTCTTGGGTTCGTGGTGCGCCATCGTGGAATCGAAGTTGATCAGTCAAAGGTTGAGGCAATTCAAAAGATGCCTGAACCTAAAAACCTGCACGAGCTGCGAAGTCTACAAGGAAAGCTGGCCTACATTCGCCGTTTCATCTCCAATTTAGCTGGGAGATGTCAACCTTTCCATCGGTTGATGAAGAAGGATGTCAACTTCGAGTGGGACGAAGCTTGCAGCAAAGCCTTTGAGAGCATAAAGAAGTACCTTTCCAATCCACCAGTCCTGGGAGCTCCAATTCAAGGAAAGTCGTTGATTCTCTACATTGCAGCGCAGGAAAGATCTTTGGGAGCCTTGCTTGCACAGGAAAACGAGCAGGGAAAGGAAGTTGCCCTGTACTACTTGAGCAGAACACTAAACGGTCCGGAGCTGAGTTATTCGCCCATTGAAAAGACATGTCTAGCACTGTTCTTTGCCATTGACAAGCTGAGGCACTACATGCAAGCTCACACGGTACGTCTCATTGCCAGAGCTGATCCTGTCAAATATATCTTATCTAGACCAATCTTGTCAGGACGACTTGCCAAGTGGGCAGTAATCCTACAAAGCTACGACATTGTCTACGTGCCTCAAAAAGCAGTCAAAGGACAAGCTCTAGCAGACTTCCTTGCAGATCACCCTTCCGTCAGATTGGGAGTTCACAGATGATCTTCCAGATGAAGAGGTCTTTTACATTGAGACACTGCCACCATGGACGATGTTCTTTGATGGTGCAGCAAGGCGTGATGGTGCTGGTGCCGGCATAGTGTTTGTCACTCCTCAACGACAAATACTACCATATGCTATCATTCTCGGTGAGTTATGTTCAAATAATGTTGCTGAATACCAGGCTTTGATCATTGGTCTTCAAATGGCTGTCGATATGAAGATTCCAACTATAGAAGTCCATGGAGATTCCCAGCTCGTCATCAACCAACTTACAGGATTGTATGACGTGAAGAAAGAGGACCTTGCGCCTTACCATCAACGTGCTCGGCAGCTACTGAATGAATTTGAAAGCATCACCTTGGAGCATGTGCCTCGACGAGAAAACACTCAGGCAGACGCGTTGGCTAATCTGGCCACTTCTCTTGCAAAGTCAGAAATTCAGGCTACAGTTGTTGCTGTATGCCAGAAATGGATAGTGCCACAGAAGGATGATGAAGAAACTACAGCAGCCAACGCTGTATCTGTACGTCTCGCGGAGGACGAAGATTGGCGCCAACCAATCATTGACTACCTACAGCACGGGAAGCTGCCCGAAGATCGTCGTCATAAGACAGAAATTCAACGACAAGCTCCCCACTTCATATATCTCAAGGATGCTCTACATCGAAGATCTTTTGATGGAGTTTTACTTCACTGCCTAGGCAATGAAGAGGCAAAACAAGCTCTCGCTGAAGCACATTCTGGTGTTTGTGGCGGACATCAATCAGGGCCTAAGTTGCACTTCCAGCTCAAAAGGATGGGATACTATTGGCCGTGATACGTTGGTACGTGATTCCAATGAGTTTTCTAAAACTTGTCAAGCTTGTCAATTTCATGCCAATTACATACATCAACCACCGGAGCCACTGCATCCAACTGTCTCATCCTGGCCCTTTGAAGCTTGGGGTCTCGACTTAATGGGGCCCTTGCCAAAGTCATCCCTAGGTCACCTTTACATCCTCGCAGCAACAGATTACTTCTCAAAATGGGCCGAAACTATTCCACTTAGAGAGGTAAAGAAGGAGCATGTTGCCAATTTCATCTGGACTCAGCTGATCTATCGCAATGGAGTCCCTCGATTCATCATCACTGATAATGGCAAGCAGTTCTACAACAGCTTGATCGACAAGCTCTGCGAGATGTTCAAGTTCAAGTTCAAGCAGTACAAGTCATCCATGTACAATGCCCCAGCAAATGGCTTGGCTGAGCATTCAACAAGACCTTATGCAACCTATTGCGGAAGATAGTCTCTAAATCCAAAAGAGATTGGCATGACAGAATTCTGGAGGCATTATGGGCGTATCGTACAACTTACCGGACTCCAACACAGGCGACACCATACTCACTTGTCTACGGTGTCGAAGCAATACTGCCGTTGGAAACACAGATTCCATCTCTGCGCATGGCTGTTCTGGAAGGACTCACACAGGAGGAGAATGCTCGCCTACGTCTGGATGAGTTAGAAGCCCTTGATGAAAGGAGACTCGAAGAACAACAGCAACTCGAATGCTACCAAGCCCGACTCACCAACACGTTCAACCGCAAGGTCTACCCTCGATCTTTTCAAGTTGGAAACCTTGTTCTTGTAGTACGACGGCCCATCAACATGAAGTATCGACCTGGTGACAAGCTTACTTCCAAATGGGACGGGACATACTTAGTGCAGGAGGCCTATACTCACAACGCTTACATGCTGTCAGACCAAGAAGGCGTCCGAATTGGCCCGATTAATGGTAAACTTCTGAAACAGTATTATGTGTAAATATGTTTTAAAAAAAATCAAAAAAATAAAAAATAAAAAAATAGAAAAAATAGAAAAAAAGAAGAAAAAAATCAAAAAAAAAAAATTCGGAAATCTCGATCTAAAAGTCCAAGCGAAAATCCAAACCCGAAAATCTAAGCCCAAACACTTGAGTCCAATTCAAAAAACTCAAGCCCAACTCAAAAGCCTGAAAATTAAGTCCGGATCCAAAACCCAAACACTCGCCCCAAATCCAAATAGTCCAAGTCCAGAAGCCCAAACACTCTACCCAAATCCAAAAGCCCAAATAAAAAAAGCCCAAAAATTCAAGTCCAATTTAAAACCCAGACATAAAACCTAAGCCCAAAACCCAAAAATTCCAAGTTCTAGACACAGTCCAGAACCCAAGTTCAAAATCCAATCCAACTCCTGGCCCGCATGAGTATAAACTGTGAACGGTCCAAAAATATAAAAGCGACGGAGGGTTTGAGTCTGAAACCCAACATAAGTCTCAACTGATCTTCACCACATACCAGACCTTTGTTCCTCTGCCACAAGAAAGATGGAACCAGTTGCAGAACCTCAAGACAAGGGAGAAGAAAGGTCACCCCGTACAAGGTGGCAACCAACCATGGCACAACTGCAAATTTTGGAGGAAGTCTTCCACAACAATGGAGGTATTAGTCCTAATACATCTCAGATTTACCAACTTATCTTACGACTGCGCCCGCTCGGGGCGATCGAAGGAAAAAATGTGTTTTATTGGTTCTAGAATTGGAGAAGCAGGAAGAAACCAGCACTGAGAACTGCTTTTTCCAAAGCACAGTCTGCTGTTCTGATAGTAGATCCCACCGGTACAGCTTCGCCCTCAAATGAAGCAGGTCTGAGTTCTACTACTGCAATGGTCTCTTCAAGCTATAACGATCAAAGTCGTAGCCTGTGGAAGCATGCGTACTGGTCCTGGTAGTCTTACGGAGTCAGTCAAGGGTTCATCCCTCCTAAGTACTTAAGTTTAGGAGAGACTTTTCTAATAGAAAGAAGTCATCCTGGCGAAACTTTGCCTCTCTTCCTATAATATTCCAGCAGTATCAACCAGCCGGAAGGCTCCAGCGACGTCAACATCATCGGCCCACCAGACGAGGCCAAGCTTGACTTGGAGCTGCGCCTCGGGCCCCGCTAGGGCGGCTGACAAGATAAGGTGCAACGACTTCTGCAGCACACGGCAACGACTTCTGCAGCACACGGCAACGACTTCTGCAACACACGGTAACGACTTTCGTGACGAGCGTCAGCCGCTGCCCCTTTTATCTCTTATGCTAGAAAGGGACGTGGATGACCCTACTCGATTCTGCGTACCTTCTTTTTGACTTTTCAAAAAAAAAAGCTCTTTATCGTATGTATATATATCTTACATGCCTGAGTTGTAATACTCACCCCTCAGCTCTTCTTTTTCTCAAAAAGAAAATGACTAGTCTCTGCACTTGTCTCAGAAAGTTCTTTGATCAAGAAGTTGGAGGCGCACAAGCTAAGAAAAGAAGAAGTAGTCCTCCTCGAGGGATTCCTAAAAGCCCTCGAAACTCAGTCTCCAACGCCATCGGTGTCATAGAGTTCCAACTACTCTCCTTAATTCACATCTATCACAGAGGGATGAGAAGCTGCAATCATCCTAATCTTCCTTTGAATGCGGCGACGTACAGAGAAGTTCCAACTACTCTCATTACGTCGGAGCACACTTGGGAATCATCATTACAGTCAGTCTCTCTGTGTACCGGTCTTGAAGTTCTGTAGTGCTGGGCCTTCCTCATTAGAAGGTTCAAGTTCTTTGCCTACCGGATCATCCACACCAAATCTATGGAACTTTAAGACATATAAAAAATCATTTGCGAGCTATGGAAGCTCGACCGCACCTGGAGCCAGAATGTCAATTTTTATATTGGCTGAGGTGCTAACTTTCTCAAAATCGTATCGGGTTCCTATTGCGATCCAACAACAGCAGACATAGTCAAAGTTAGAAGACTTCAACATTCAATGTTCATCAAGACATCTCAAGTTTCGAACTGGACTTCAAGACTCGGTGCGGATCACGTCTGTAAAGTTCTTCCTTACCGACCCTTGAAGTGGGGGCATTTGTAAACATATTAAAAAAAAAAGTCAAAGGTCAAAAAAAAAAGTCAATAGTCGACTTATTCCTTTCGCACGCATACTTTCACACGAAAAAGTCGACTTCTTCCTTTCACACGCATGTTTTCACACGGAAAAGTCGACTTATTCCTTTTGCACGCATGCTTTCACACGAGAAGGGAACTCCTATAAATAAGCACCCCCTCCAATCTTTTGAATGGATAGGATGAAAAGCAAAATCCTCTCTTCTAAAATTTTCCATTCTTTCTTTCTCTCTAAATATTTTGGGTGTATGCTCTATAGCTGCCACTGAGTTGGATCCGCTAGATTAAAAATCCAAGATATTAAAATCTTAAATATCCGAGTGGGATCAAGCCTCCTACGGCCCTCACCGGAGTCCAATCAATTCGAGTGGGATCAAGCCTCTTACGGCCCTCACTGAAGTCCATCCAGTCTGAGTGGGATCAAGCCTCCTACAGCCCTTACCGGAGTCCATCCAATTCGAGTAGGAATCCATTCAATCAGTGGGATCAAGCCTCCTACGGCCCTCACCGGAGTTCAACTAATCCACCTTGAGATCAAGCATCGGCCCTCAGTGGAATCCATTTCCTACAGTTCAAGATCACGCTGTGGAAATTCAACATCTCTCAGTCAAGATTAAGCCTTCACGGCCATTGATTAAATTACACAGGAGTATTAATCGGAGGATCTACCCAGAGATCGAACCCGCATAAATTTTAAATTTTTATATTTAATTTGTTTTTTGTATTTTTTAGTCTAACTGTTACAGGCTCAAAATTTACCCGTTACAGTTGTTTCTACTGCTAAGTCTGGAGTGATATTCAAACAACGGCGGGTTGGACTTTTAACGATTGCTGCTGCTGTTCTCCTTTAAGTCCTTCAACTCATTAGTGAGTGTAATTGCTTTTTCGCATTTTTAACACAAACCAATAAGGGTTTTAATTTAATTAAAAGAGGGATAATTGTTTAGCTTTTTCCTGGCCTAATATATATACCGTCAATCAGAAGGCTCAAATCTTTTTAGTTCCTAAACATTTATTCGGTTGTACACGAGGATTGCTGTAGACCAGACAAAAACAGCCCATAGCTCTGTTAGTAATATGAACTGACAGTAATTGACGTCACGAATTTCACTTACCTTAATTAATAAATTATGCTTACGTAACAAAAATACTCAAGTTTAAAAAACGTTTAATGCCTCTATAACAATTTTATTACTTAAATTTAAGTGATTTTTATCGTATAAATATAAAATAGGGTTAATTCCCAAAAAAAACCATAAATTTTTGGTTTTTTGTCCAATCTATCATGAACTTTTGTTTTTGTTGAATATATCACGAACTTTTCTATTTGGTAAAAATCTATCATGCCGTTATGTCAAGTGGACGAATTCCGTTAGTATGCTGACGTGGTACGCTGACGTGGCACAAACTGCCACGTGGATCATAATTTAATATTATTTTTACTGTTAAGCACTGTTCACACAATAAAATAATAATAAAATAATATTTTTAATGTTTACACAGTAAAAATTTAGGTAAAAACTAATTTATTTTTTTAAAAGATAAAATATTTTTAAAATTAGATGTAAAAATAAGTAAAATTTATTCAAATAATTTTTAAAATGAATAGAAGCTAAATTAATGAAATAATTTTCTTAATTATTTTTTTGTTAGCATTGAAAATGAGAAGATGAAAAAATCAAAAAATTTATTAGAATATGATATAAAAATTACTCACGTGAGAGTTTAATGCACTCAGAACATGCATTAGAAATGCTGGCTGTAAGCTACAATAAACATTCTCTGATTTGTTTGCATTTTCGAAGTGCACAAACATACGTTTATTCCTTCAATTCTGGTGTTTATAAAACTTGGAAA